>JANHAO010008077.1:0-19563 GCA_026873985.1 Saraca asoca | reverse complement strand
ATGAATTGCCAAAATATGAGAATCCATTCACATTTGGGACTGAGATAGAGTTATAAAGTTAATTCTGATCCCCAGTCAACCCAATGAATCTGAAACTCAAGCATTAAGCCATTGACTTTGCAGTTTGCAGATATAGTAATCC
This sequence comes from Saraca asoca, assembly GCA_026873985.1. Lineage (NCBI taxonomy): Eukaryota > Viridiplantae > Streptophyta > Magnoliopsida > Fabales > Fabaceae > Saraca > Saraca asoca. The sequence continues at coordinate 19,421 of JANHAO010008077.1, read as the reverse complement.
ACACGTGCAAAGATTAGCACAGTAGTGTGTATACAATTTTAAATCTCTTGAAAATATATGAACTGCGGTGAATTTCCCAAATATGGGAAAACAAATTCAACGAAATTCCAGTCCTTAACACTGCATCAAGTGATGACTTTACAGATATTGCAGTTTATGGCCATTGACGTTGCAGATATTGGAGTTTACATGACAAATAATGACGAGGCTCGTAAAACAAAGATGAATTGCACATATTCAACAAAACCCAGAAAGAGAAAGAGGTTGAAGTTGAAAAGTACCTCTTAGTGTTGTTCTTTGTTGAAGAGAAGTAACTGTGACTGAGCCTTGGGACATGAGGAGGTAGAATCCATGGCTGCAACTGACTCAGAAGCATAGCTCTCTCTCTCTCTCCGCCTTAGCTTGCTGAGTCTGCAGACTCTAACCAGAGTGAGAGATCAGAGCCAGAAATGTATGGAAGTAAGTGATATCCTATCTCATTTTTTGTGTGTTAGATTTGTGAATATAAAAACAAGGTCAATGGAGAAAGAATAGCGTGAAACCGGAAGCGTACCTTCTTAAAGTGTACTATCGCTTTCCGAGCTCTCGCTCCTCGCTGTGATCATAATTTGCAAATGGACCGCGGCACTACTTGCCTGAGTACTTCGTTGGATGACTTGGATCGCAGTAAATTAGCCTTCGCAACATCAAATTACCATTATATAAATATTATTTAATTTTTGTTTTATCAATTATTTAATAATTTTATAGGATAAATTAATAAAAACATAAATGAATATTTAATTTTTTTTCATCAAGGGTAATGTAGATGGATTATTCTAGCATTATCGATCATCGTACAATGTCAATGATTTTTTTTTTTTTTAATTTTTAAGAAGAATAAGCACAAAATAGACGAGCAGAGATTCACTTGTTAGTGGACATGGATCTTGACAAGAAATGATCAATAACTTAGTACTTTTTGCTTGTCTTTCTGTCCCTTTTTTTTAAAAGGAAATTTATGATTTGTTTGAGTGAAAGAGAATAAAGGGAAATAAGGGATAGGAAGTTGCCATATGACATATTGGGTAAGATAAAGTTACGTAATAACTGCAATTTTTTAGAAAGTAAGAAATGACTTTGATTACAAATTTTATTCTCTATAAAATATAAAAAATTATTTACATATTTTTCTAGGTAAAAAAAATTATAAAAATTTTTAATTTTTAATTTCTATTATCAACTAAATAATTTTAAATAATTCTTGAAAAATTCATAATTTTTTTAAAAAAATTCAACTTTTCGTAGAACTTATTCCCTGTATAAATGAAACGACTTCTTAGTAAAAAAAATGAATGAAGGATTGTAATTATTCTTTCAAAATCCTCTAATATATCTAATATTAATTTTTTTTAATGCTTCTCCATATTTAACTGTTTTTGTAGAGGGTTTTCTTTTTTATATTTATCTTAATTTAAACATCTGAATAAAAACAAGGAAAAATAATTATTTAACTTTTTATTCTCCTTTTTTTTAATCATCCATTCTTTTTTGCTATCTTTCCTTGCATTTCCATCATAATTCCTAAACATACCATTAATGAAGTTCTTTCTAAACAAATGTATAAAAGCTTGGGAAGTGGTTTATCATCATATGCATAAAAAAGAAGATATTCAACCTTGTCCCTTTTCTTGTTCACTATAACTAGTTAATTCTAGTTTTCTAACGGTGGCTTTAACTATAGCGTCAACTCTTTCTATAGATCAAGATATAAATTATTTTATTCAAATTATAAAACGATTTGAAAATTTTTATAATAATAATTTCAGAAAAAATGAAATCTTTTTGATGTATTCTATATATATTATATTCTCTTCAACCTTAAGTAGTTGTATTTAATACTTATAAATTATTAATTCTTACAATTAGTCTCTTTAACTTTAGATAAATGATAAATTAAGGAATCTAAGTTTCATGTTATATTGACATGAAGATAAAAACGTAAGGATTATGGTAATGAGTTTTTTTTTACTTGTATTGGACAAATAAACTATACCAAAATGGCCAAAATACACCTAAAATAGGAAAAATTGAAAAAATAATATACAAGTTGGATTGCTTCCAAATATGAGTCATAAGGTCTCTAGATTATGTTTAATTTTTCTATTAAGTTTCATATCAAATCAAGTATATTTTCTTCCTTAAATCATTCACAAAATAGATATTGGATATTAAATGCACCTATCTTAAAATTAAAAATGATTGATTGCAAGAATTAATGATTTATGAAAGTTAAATGCAGCTATCCAAAATTAAAGCGAGTAGTTTTACATTTTTTCCCATTATATAACGCTTTATCATATCAATTTTTAATTCTTGTAAGATTCATGTACATAATACATATTAATATTTCAAGATCAATTAAACATCTTCCTTTACTCTTTCAAATATATAAAAATGATTGACATTTTTCTATTTGAAATTGTCACATTGCATATATAGGTAGTGTTTGATTCGTAAAATCTTTCTAATATTTTTAAGAACACCTTAAGAGAATGTTTAATTCAAAATTTAGAAAAATTTATTAGAGAATGTTTCTAATTTAATATTCTTACAAAATATTCTTATAAAGGAGGTAAATATCTTACATTATCATGAAATGGAAATGTTTTATTCATATAAAAAAATTATTTTGCCTTCCTTTCTATAATTGTTTTATTACTTTAACCCACTATCATGCATTTTCACTGACCACCATTCATTATCGTTGATTGTCGCCTACCACTATTAACCAATCACCATCCACTGTCATTGGTTACTATCTACTATCATTTACTGCTCACCACCTATCATGATTGACAAATGCTCATTACACATTACCTTGGACTATTACCTACCACCGTTAACTATCACTCATTGTCATTGACCATCTATCACTTACCACCCTTCACCTTTGACTATTACTTAAAAGTATACAAATTAATTAAAATATAATGATCTTGTTTGATGATCAACTGATTATATTAACTGTTAGCTTATTGCATTAGTGGTTAACTAATAGCTGATTATACTAACTAATTTAATTAGTTAATAATATTAATTTATATAAAGATATTTGATAAAATTAAGTATTTACTATTAGATGTTCATATGTAAAATGACATATAATGATGTAAGTATATTTTATAATTTATTTGAGTATTAACAATATTTCATATTTTAAAATATAATTTATCATATTTTTCTTGAAAAAATTATTGTAATTTATTATTGATTATTTTTTAAGAAATAAATAATTATTTTATTATATTTATTAGTTTTTCTTTAAAAAGAAAAATAGTTATAATTTATTATAAATTTTTATTAAGAAATAGATAATTTTATATAAAAAATACGTTTATTGTTAGTATTAATTGTTATTAGGATCGTTACTCATATTGTTATTTTTTATAAGTTTCTGGTGAGAGAAAATAGAAAAATGATTAAATAATGTATTTAATATATATGAATCAATTATAAAATCATTTATTATAAAATATCTTTTATGCATATTTCTTATAAAGGTTTTTCTATGTATTAAAAGCAAAAGTGTCAAAAATTAATTGATTAGAGATAATGGTGTCTTTTTACAATGTAAATATCAAACAATTAATTGAAAATATTAGATTCCTTAACTTTTTAAGTGTTAAAAAATTAATTCAAATAGTCATTTATCATATATTCAAATTAGTTGATTGATTTAATTAAATAGTTAAAACTCATCAAATAAGGTAAAAGCTAATAAAAATTTTGTTTACTAAACACTTTTAATATTATAATATTTCTAGAAATCTTTATAATTGAACTAAACATAATAATACGATGTTCTCAAAAATTATATTCTTGAAAATGTGATTCTCATGATTGTTAAAATTCATGAAAATGCATGATTTCACGAATCAAACATTATCATTGCATTTCAAGGAATATTAAGATTTCCGGAATCAAACGTTAAGATGGACTTTATGTTTATTTTTTTTTGTGACAAAAAATTAAATTAAAAAACTTACTAATTTAATTTTTTCTTGAAGCCTATGAAAATAAGGTTTTAAATTGTCATGATTCATGGATGTTTTTTTCTTTCTAATTTTAATTTTCTCTTAAGGCAACTCCTTGATTTTTCGTATAGTATTTGTGGGCTATATATGATTTTTGTTTAACGTCTTAATCAATTGATTAATACAACTTTTGGAATCTGTATCGGATGATGACTTCAGTGGGCTGTCCTACTAATAAGACAAAAAGATTTTTACAAATATTTAATTTTTGTACTAAATCTATTCTATTCATTGATGGCACCGTGGCTGACGACTGCACCAGCTTTAATTTGTACATCATTGTGCACGTGCCCACCAAATTATTGCACCCTGGCCCAACAAACGGGCGGGAAATTATGGAGTTTGATGGGTTCTTACCTGCTGCGTTTGGCATGTGAAAGAAAAAAAATCTAATTTTTAATATTTTTTAACTATTTAATAAATTAATTTATAATTTATTAATTTGATCAATAATATTTTTATATATTAAGGGGTTTAATAAACTATCTTTTTAGAAAAAAAATTATGTTTTGATAAATTGCTTCAAATGAGTTATAATTTAAAGTTAGAAAATTTTAATTTTTTCTTTTAAATTTATCCATCTTCTCTATGGATCAATATTTTTAATATTATATTATTTTTTATGATTATTCATTTTTACAAAGTCAAAAAGATAAAAAAGATATTTACACATCCATTGCATATTTTGTTTATGTCTAATAATTTAACATAAATAAATTAAAAAAAGTATATAAATAAATTGTAATACCATATAATATAATTAATTAAATGTTAGATAATTATATTTATATTTTGAATATTTTAATTATATTAATCTAATTAGATCTTAAAATAAATATGAATGAATCTATTTCATATATTTATTAATACGATCATGTTTTTTTATTTTACTTTATATTTATAAGTTTACTTATCAATTAATTTTATTAAGTATTTCTAATATAATAAACTAATTTATTATGTTTTAACTAATAGTTAGCAAGTAATTTATCAACGATAAATTAATTTAACTTATCAACTATTTATACTATGTATTTTTTTATATATATTAGAGGTGTTTAATGAATTGATTTTTTTTAGGAGAAAAAAATTCTTAAGGAATTTTACTAAGAAGTACATAATTTTTAAAAAAAGAGTTTTTTATTTTTTTTCTTATTTATCCATTTTCTTTTGATTAATTGCTAACTATATCATAATTATACAAACCCTGATCTTTCTTTTATGGATATTGGTTAATATTAATTTTTGTAAAGTATGCACATTCGTTTCCCGTGATGTTTGCAAACATATGCATATTGGTGTTCATGTTTTATAATGACATTTTTTTTTAAGAAAAAGACATTTAATATTTCTTATACCAAAATTAATTGATATGCAACTTCATAACACCGCCATTGTTAATCAATATAAATATGAAATAATTTGAAAATGTGAGCTAAGAAAAAAAATTCTCAAATCTATTATCTCTTTTTCTCTTTTTTTTTTATGTATAAATAATTTTTCTAATATTATAATATTTTTAATGCTGGTTCTTTTTTCATAGTGCAGAAGGGAATAAAAGAAACACTTACATAACATTTTATATTTAATATATGTCAATTAATTTAATATAAATAAATAAAAAATAAGTAAGTAAATAAATAAATAAATATTTGATGCTATAAAATATAATTAATTAAATTTTAGATAATTATATTTTTATATTAAATATCTTGATTACATTAATATAGTTTGACCTTAAAATAAAAATGAATTATTTACTTCATATATATATATATTGATATTAACATAATTTTTTTATGTCATTTTACATATATGAATTAGTTCAATACTTAATTTTACTAAATATTTTTAATATAATCAAACCAACTCAACAGTTTTCAACTAACAACTAATGATTAGCTTAATAACTATCTGAGTCAAACAGACTCTTAGTTGTTGACTAAGTCTCCTATTCAAAGTTGATTTGAAAAATATTTTAATAATCACAAACAATTTTGATTTTGCTCTTTATTGTTTTATCTCTGCAAGTTTGTGCATTTCACATTAAAAATTCCTTGACATTCTTGAAGTATTTAAAGAAAAATAGTCTAGGCTTAAAAATCTTTAAAAATTTAAGGATTTCTTTTAAATTGTCAAGCTCTTAATTGTTAAAATATTGATTTTATTGAATAATGGTTTCCCAATTTTCTTTATTAGGAGATATGGTTGTTTGACTCTATTTCAAGATTCAAAAATAGTTTACAAAAATAGAAATAAAAAAAATAGTTTCTCAAAAACCTTGAAATTAAAGGCTAATAAATTAAAACCTTTCAAAAGATAGTTAATTGATTACCTAATGGATTAAGCAATTGGTTAAGACTTCCCAAAGGGTGTCCAATTAAACCTATTCTATCAAGTAGCCTAGCATAGAAAATATTGACCAATCACTAAATTAAAGCATTTTCAATTCAAATTCTTGTAATACAAAGATTCTCTACATCATTTCCAAGTTAAAACCTAAGATAAATAAGAGTCAATTGTGTGCTTTCAAAAATAACAAGAAAATGAGAGAGCCATTGATTATATTTTTCAAGAAATTCCTAGTTTATTGAATTTCAACTTGTAATCTTGTTTAAGGAAATTGCTTGAGTGGGATATCCCAAGGATTTTACTAAAGTGAGGCATAACTAAAGTGGTGATATAGAGTGAGACATTTCTAGAGAGTTAATCTAGAATAAGTTATATTTAGAGAATTTTACTTAAGTGAGGAATTTCAAGGGAGGACATTCTAATCCATAGCTTTGAAAATGTTTCTCAATGATCTGTTCTATCTTGAGAGACTAGTGGATTAAGAATAATCTACTCGTGAGCATCGAAGAGTGGATGTACTCCACGAAAGCGGATCTTCTTATGGGAACTACTATAAATACTATTTGTAGTGTCTCTTTTCTATCTCTTTTTTATTTAGTCATTTAATTTACTATTGAGATTATTTTATTAAGTTGTTCATCTTTACTTCTTAAATCTAAAATTAGTTTTCCTAAAAAAAAAAAACTAAAATCCAATTCACCCCTTCATGGATTTAATCCTATGACTACATTAGTCACTTAGTGCATGCTAAGTTAATTAGAGGTATAGAACAAGCCACTAAATAGGAAAGAGATAAAATAATGGATTAATTTACAATAAAAATTAGTGTATTTCTCTCTTGATTAGCTTGGTGTATACAATAAGAAAAGAAGCACACCATTGAATAAAGGAAAGATAGCGCATTAATATGTCAATAACAAAATGTTGTATCCTTTTTTCAATTGGCTAAGTGCATGCAACTAAGTGCATTTAGTGCAAAATTACTAACGGAGGTGCACTAGCCACCCTAACCTTCATCTTCTTGCTCACCACTCCTAACGGTTACAGGACAACTCTTTCAAAGCTTTACCATATCTAAAATTCTTGAGAAATATTTTATGGAAAACCAAAATCATTTTCTATTGAGTTGATCTATCAACATAATTCAATCTATGAAACTCCAATCTAAATGCAATAATCATTGACCCTTTTTAATAAGATTAAAAGCTCACTCCTAAATGGACAATTTGGTAACAAAGGGGCTCTATTCATGTGTAAAGGCTCTTTATTTTATCTTTCCTCTCTCTTTGCAATGACTAAAATCTCTATTATTTTATTTTGTTCATGTTTTAGTTAACTAGAAGCACAAACAATAAAATCAAGAACTACTTTACGTTCAAGACTAAGCACCTAACTTATATAAAATTTAATTACTTTCAAATGAAATGAAATAGAACCACTGCGTTCAAATCAAGCTTTACTAATTGCTTGCAAGTGCTCCTTAAATTGGTAGAACTGTTGCTTCCACAACTATATATCTTGTTGCAAATTGGTTTAGGTATCGCCTTCAAATTATTGAAACAGGAAAAAATAAGAGTGAGACTTTGAAGAAAAAAATTGAGATAAATAGGAAGAAGCAAGATTGAAAATTTGAAGAAAAATATTAAAGTTCTTTGTCTATTTGAAGATTTGGGTTCTTCTTTGATATAGTTTTTAGTTGATTAAAAGTAACAAGGTTAGTACTTCTATTAGTAATTTGCATGAGAAGATAACAATATGGGATAATTGCATGATTTATATAGCTTAAGTAGTTAATTGCACAATTTTAAATTTCATGTGGTAAATAACACATACGTAAATTTGAAGGGGGTTTCTTGCATTTTACCCTATATTACATCAAATATAAGATTTTTAGTTTAAATTTTGATTTTTTTGAATGAGATTTTACAATTGAAATGCTTTGGTCCCTTTTGCTAAAATATGCCTTTTTTTATAATTAGAAATTTTTTTTAAATACTTCATGAATAGTCAATAAATAAATATTTTTATTATTTTTTATATTTATAATTTGTTAGTATATTTTTAAATTATTTTCTAACCATTACAAACATGTATCTATATATAATCTATAATTTATAAGTATTGTTAAAATAGAGTTTTATCTATGCCACATGCTGTCTTGAGATGCTTTTGTTGTCCACTCATTTGCTCCAATGTTTAAATGACTTTATTTGTCCTTATTTTTTTCTTCTTCAATGAGAAAGTTATAATTATTGAGATTTTGACTTAAATTTTATTTTTGTAAAATAGGATAATCTCCTACTTCCATGTTTATCTTATTCAGGTTTGAATTTTTTAATTAGATAGGATTTTGATTAAATTAGCTATATCCTATTTTTTTATTGCGACAAGTTTGACTTATCTTTAGATTAGGATTTTGATTTATAAATACTTGTATTATACAAGGTTTGAGAAGTGAGAGAATTAGAGATCTTAATCTTTTGGTGAGATTGTTAAAAAGTGAAGAGAATATATAGTATAAGGTATTTTGGGTGTATTTAGGGTGTGGATTTGAGTGATTATAGAAATTTGTATTCTCCTTCTTTTTCTTTAATGAAATTTGATTGTTATCTTTGCTTGCGAAATATGTTATAAGTCCAACCATACTAGTTTTTATGTCTTTTGATTTTATTACTTCTTATATTTTAAACTTTATCAACATATGTCCACATATGAATTTCCTAACAATGGTATGGTATTCTCTTTAGTTTGATCAAAGATGATAACAACAAAGTTTGAAATTTAGAAGTTTGATGGAAACATGAGCTTGAATCTTTGGCAAGTTTGGATGCTTATATATTGACATAAATGGAACAAAGAAGGCACTAATTGGCAAGGAATAGAAGCCTACAACTATGCTCGGTAATGATTAGAATAATCTAGATGATAGGCCCTTTCTTCCCTTTAGTTGAGCTTGATGAATAAAGTACTTCAAGATGTGTTAAAGGAAAAAACAGTTGGCGGAGTATGGTGCAAATTAGAAGGGTTGTATATGATAAAGTTTGTAACTAATCGAGCAGCATTAAAGCATTGATTATATAACCTCCGCATGATAGAAGGTGCATATATTAAGGCTCACATTAATGAATTCAGTTCTTTCATCACAAATTTGTGCAAATTGGATACAAAAATTTTTAGTGTGGATCAAGTCATATTACTACTAAGTTTTTAACCACCTTTATATAGAATTTTTAAGGACACCATTCTATGTAGTAACCATGACTAGATTGACATTAAAAATGTGTAGTCATCTTTGATTAGTAAAGAACAAATGTATAATGGATAGAATACTTCTAGTCACAGTGAACAAGGTTCTGCTTCAATGGTTGGTAATAAGCATATTAGTGAATTTAAATCCTTTAGCAAAAGCAAGTCCTATAACTATTGCCATAAAAAAGGATATGCCAAGTCTAAATGCTGAAAACTAAAAAGGAAAAATGGGCAAAAAGGAGTTTTGAATGATGAATCTTTAGCAATCTTTGATTATGAAGATCTTGTCATGTAAACTAATCATTCTTTTTTCTTTTAATGCACTTTAAATGCTAATGCTCCATTTAATGTGGAGTTTGGTTGTAAAGATTATTTAAAATTTGTCATAAGTTTGATAGGATTCAAGATTTGAAGTTTGAAGATTTGATAATGGAATCAAGGTGGAGAATGTTGGGACTTTGACTCAAATTCTATTTTTATAAAATAGGATAATCTCTTGTTTACATGTTTATCTTATTCAAGTTTGAATTTTTTTAATTAGACAAGATTATGATTAAATTAGATATATTCTATTTTTTCATTGTTATAAGTTTGAATTATCCTTATATTAGGATTTTGATTTATAAATACTTTTATTATACAAGGTTTGAGACATGAGAGAATTAGAGATCCCACAATTATCTCTTACTTTTTTGGTGAGATCATTAAAGAGTGAAGAGAATATACATCGTAAGGCATTTTAAGTGTATTTGGGATATGGGTTTAAGTGATTATACAAATTTGTATTCTCTTTCTTTTTCTTTAATGAATTTGATTGTTATCTTCACCTATGGAATAGGCTGTAAGTCCAACCATATTAGTTTTTTTGTCTTCTAATTTTATTGCTTCTTATATTTTGAACTTTGTTAACATGTTTCTACATTTAAATTTCCTAACAATAATTGACATTTACACTTTGAAGCAACATTGTAGATGTAACCCTATTACTTGACTGAATGGTCTAATAAGCCCTTCTTTTCTCTTACCCATCTAGGTCTTGGATGAATAGTAGTTTTATAACTTCCCAATATCTTGAAAGTGAGCCCACCTTTCCACCCTATAAGGAAAGAGGAATGGTGATAAGATTTTTCTTCAAACTATCTACAAAAAGATAAAAAAGCCATTCTCTTTATTGATTCTTCAATTTTCATTTCTTGATTGGACCCTATCATCTTTTTGGTTTTCTTGCTTTCTTGATGTAAAAATTTGTTACTTTGTCATTGCTAGCTTCTCAACTGAGGCACCATAGTGCTAAAATAAAATTCATTATCAACTATTTAGGCATGAGATCGCTCCTATTTTTAGCACAAGGTCACCACTTGCTCGGCCACGAGATCGGCCTTCTGTCAGGCAACAAGAATACCGTCCACTAAGCAACTTAATGGTTATGATCTGATCTATGCAGCTTTCATGTGCCTCGCTACTTGTGCTTGCTAAAACACAACTTCCATGCAATGCTGGCCCTTTAACTTGGTGAATATCCTTTGAAACCATTCATTTGCTAAAGTTAATTAACTTGTTGAATGTGAAGTCACACTATCATCCATGATTTATCGAGTACTTATTTTATTAGAAAGATTCATCCCATCAGGGAAGACGAGTACACAAGCACTTGAGGTGAAACTCAATTTTAGAAGTCTGAGATAACTTGACAGACTGAGCTTTTGCTAGCAAACTTCAGCTCCCAGTCCACAAAGTAAACTACGAGCTAGGGGGCTAATGTTATAGGTAAAAATTGGTACTTTGCAAATGGACTAGCAAAAACCTAGTAGGAGGCAAGTCCAATTGGAAAAAGTAGCTCACCTAATCGTGAGGTCACTAAGTAGAACTACCAAATTGCTAGTTGTAGACCTAGGATGCACGACAAGACCTAGGGTCATGGCTTCCTAGCTTGCTAGAAATAGGTCTCAACTTGTCAACAACTTGAGCTCGCCAACCACTCAAGCTTGATATTGCTAGTTAGCAACAGCCCTAGCACATGAGCTTCGGTTCATAGGATGTAGCATCTCACCCAGCTAGAGACATCTTGAGGTTGAACACGAGGCATGCTTTCACTCAGACTTGACTTACGAGGTCAACCTACCAAAGGCAGCCCATAGGGGCCCACCCGTAGAAAGTAACCTGTAAAAGTCATTTCGTAATAGTATAGGCTGTCTTGTATATTCATTATTTGATGTAACAAAATTACAAATTATGTAATTACATTTGCAACCTCCCTAGCCTTTATAAATAAGAGGAGGGAGATCACTATAAAAAAAACTAAAAACACAATACCTAAACTTTGTATAAATTTCTCCAAAAGTGATAAAATACTACCATGGACGTAAGGATTGGTGCTGTCTGGTTTTAGCTGAACCATGTCAAAAGTCTTCTACATTCTTGTTGTTCTTCCTCCTCATCTCCTTAATCTTCATTCGTAACAACTGGATTGTAGTCTGAGTCTAGAAGAATAATATTGGTTGATTGGATTTGGACCAAACTGAAATCCATCGTCAACAAGATTAAAGTGGGTGTTTTATAATTTTTAATAGAAATTATGGTTTATTGATTCATAACAGAAGATAAAATAATGTATAAATTGATATTAAAATGTGATGAAGTAAAGATTTATTGATTTAGAAAATTTTTCCACATATTATCTCTCACTTCACAAGATTGTTGTTCTTTAATTGGAGGCTAATTGATAAGGAATGGGAACTTCCCCATTTCTCTTATCTCCCTTACTTCTCTCTCTCTCTCTCTCTCTCTTAGTTTCTTTGTTCCTAAAATTCTGGTTTCTTCAAATAAGCAAAATTGAGAAATGTTTCTGTGAAAACTTTCAATTTTCAAAATGATTATGTTATGGAAGGAAAATTATTATAAAGAAGAATACCATGAGGGAAACTGCATCTCCTCTTTTTACTTATAAGATTGAAAGAACATATAAATTCCAATTTTCCTAACAATATTTATGGAATAGCCAATTCTAATTTGATTTTCACTAATGAACTTGTCATTGTGGTTGCTTTTTCTTCATCCTCTAATGTAGATACTAATTTTTAATTTAATTTTATTTTTTCCCATTAATTTTAACTCATTCAAAAGAGAAAGAGGAAAATATGGAGTATATAGTAAAACTCTACTAATTCTATGAGTCATTATTCAAGTGCATTTTAGTGTCCTTGAAGTTTTGAATTGGGGAGTGAACAAGGAAATATAAAGATTTAGATTCATATAGACTGCAAGGGCAAAAAATACATGTAATACTTGTTGCCTTTTAAACGAATTTTGTAAGTTTGACCCTTTAAAAATGGATTTTATAAGTGTTTCTTTATTAAAAAAAATTGGGTTTTGAAAAGATTTTTAGTAAATAATTTTGTGTGTTTGCCACACTAAAAAAGTAAGCTTTTAGCTTCTTGACTTAGTCAAATAGCTTTTTTTGGGGGAAAAAACTCTATTTTAAGAAGTTAATCCAAGTAGAGTATAACTTATTAAAATAGAGTTTTCAATTGGTATTTCCCAATTTATCCCTCTTCTTTTATGTCACAACCTAATTTCTTGACTATGATCGATGTGAATATCAAGTCTTTATTGATAGTCACCAGCCTTTATCCCATTCTCATTATTCATTTCTACCTATGTTTATCTCATTATTTCTAATCATACTTGTTTATATTCAATTGACTGACTAAAGAATAATAAACTTTGGGAGAAAAGATTTGTTAACGGTGAAATCTGGTTTTACTAAATTCCTGTCAATTGAGACCAATTCTTGAACCCTGAATTGCCTTCAGGTAATGAAGAAGATGATAAAGAGGAAGAACAATAATGGCATGCAATGTTTTTAATGTAGTTTGGCTAAAATCAGGTAGTACTAGTCCTTACATCCATGGTAACTTTTATTGATTTAGAGGAATTTTTTACAGAGTTTCAGTACATCTCTCTCTGCCTATTTCACCTATTCTACAAGGATCCTCCCCCTTCTTTTTATAGAAGGTGGGAGGTTACAATTGTAATTTTACATATTATAAATACATTACATCAAGCATTAATTGTACAAGATAATATAAACTCCTGTAAATTGACTTTTGTGGCAGGTGGGCCCCTCTTGTCGGTTAGGGCTAAGAGTTGACGTAAGCTTGTCTAAAGCTCTATCTTGCTGAGCCTTTGGCTGGGCAATGTGCTTGTCCTCACAAGCCAAGATGTTTGGCTCAGGGTCGCTGCTAGCCTTCATTCAGTGAGATCAACCTCGCACTTGGCGAGGTGAGCTCGAGCGAGGTAGTTCATTTCTTCATGAGCATTTTTGGCTTCGTTGCATCTTGACCTCACGATTAGCGAGGTGGTGTAACCTTAGCGAGCTGAACTTCTTTTGCTGGTTCTCAGCTTCCATTGGGCTTCTGCCTATCTACTTTGCGAGACTAGATTTCACCCATAATATAAGCCCCCTAACTCTCAGTTCACTTCGTAGATTGGGAGTTGTAATTTTACTGAGCAGTTAAAGGCTTTGCTTTGCTATGCTATCATTTCAAACTTCAATTTTTGTCACTTCATTTGCTTTAGACCATACCTTCTACAGTGAGCAATCTATGACCATTGGCATGGCAGCCTTGTTTTCTCTGGGTCATTCAATTTAAAATAACCAATTATCCTTTGGGTCCTTTACTAAACCCAAACTAGTTTATAAAGCTTGAAAAGCTTTTGTTACTTCTTCATGGAATGACCTGATGGATGCTTTTGTTAAGCCTCCCATGTTTCTGATAGTTTGACTTCCAGTGAAGTACTTTGAGGTGTGCATGGCCTGCTGCAGGAGATTAGGAGGTGTGAATGGCTTGCTGCATGTGACTTCCTTGCATAAATCTTCTAGTTGGCTGCTGGGAAATCTTATGCAGATCTTGGATTATCTCTTCATGGTTCTGCTATGAGATTCAGCCTTGCTAGTTAGACTCCTGTGTGTTTTTTGAGTTGCTTTGGATGCGAGTTAGGAAAGGAACCGTTGGCTGAGGAAGGCTATAAGAAGAAGAAGATTGAGGAGTAGTCATGCTCATCGATCCTCTGGCCGGTTGGAGTTCATCTCCTAGGGGCTAACTCTCTCCTTCTTTGTGGAAGTAATAGCTATAGGCTTTATGCTTTTAACTTTGTACTTCCCCTCTTCTGATGTAATTTTACCTCATTGAATGAGGCCTTTAATGAATGAGTTTTCTTCGTAACTCTTAAATGCCATTTTGTATATTATGGATGATAATGCATGTTCTTGTAAAGCACAACTGAACAAGACATTCAAATGACTAATTGGCCATATTTAGTTAATAAATCTTGGCATCCAAATGCCCTTGTAGTCAATAAGTAATATTCAAGTAGGTTGCATGTGAGCTGTGCTTGGAAAAAGGGATTCCATGCGAGCTGTGATCATTTGGTTGCGTGAGGGCTGCATTTTAATAATTGCACCATGGCAATATTGTTTCTCAGTAGGCAGGTAATTGAGTTTATTTTGACATCCTTGCACCTTAGCGAGCTTATAGCCCTTTGTGGGACTAGAGTGTTTAATAGTACCTCTGCACTTCGGCGAGCTCATGGCTCTTTGCTGGATTAGAATGTTTAATAGTGCCTCTGCACCTCGACGAGCTCATGGCTCTTTGTTGGATTTTGAGTGTTTAATAGTGCCTCTGCACCTTAACGAGCTCACGACTCTTTACTGGATTAGAGTGTTTAATAGTGCCTCTGCATCTTAGTGAGCTCATGGCTCTTTGCTAGAATATGAGTGTTTAATAGTGCCTCCATACCTTAGCTAACTAACTGGCAACAATATCAATCAGTATAGAATAACTATTTTTTTTGTGCAGTGTTCTGCTAGAGGTACTCAAGACAAAATCTCAATACTTTTATTAACTTCAGTATAATATTATAAGATTAAAATATGGTTCTAGCAGAGGGTTCTTGCTCTCGATCAGTGATTCACTAAGAATGTTGAGCTTGCCGTTTTGATAGCCTCACCACATAATCCTGTAGTCGACGTCTCCTGATGAGATCTTCTATGGCATCCTTTAGAGCCCAACATTCTAAGGTGTTGTGCCCAATCTCATTATGATAGGCACAAAATTTGTCTTTACTACTCCTAAATTTGCTAGGAGTCTAGAGAGCCTTGGGCTTTCCAAAGTCTTCTTTGTCTCGTTCTACAGTAAAGATCCTATCTTGCATGTCAGACAGGATGCTATAGCTTTCGTGACAACCTCGATGCTGGGGTCACGCACTCTTGGCCTTCTTCGTGGGCTAGTCGCAAGAGTTGTTATTCTAATTCTCTTCACTTCTCTTTTTGCTCTGGGAGGCGCTGGCCATCTCACTCTTATGCCTAAGTTCCTCTATGCTGAAGGTTTCCTCCCATCTAATTTGCTTGGTAGCTCATTCATAGAATTCAACAAGATCTCGCACTGAGGACTTTAACAAGCTTTTGTATAACTTTCCATCTTTGTGGAGTCTCACGGAGATCACTGTCAAGATGTTCTCTTCTAATGGATTTTCTACAGAATTGGCCTCTTACTTAAATCTGGTTATGTAATCTTTCATCGATTCATTCCTTCATTGAAAGATCATGGTGAGGTGGCAAGGGGGTGTGAGCTGCCTCTTCCACACCCAGTACTAGTTGACAAATTTCCTTTGACATTCTTCCTAGTTATTGATGTTGCAAGTTGAGAGGCTTTTGAACCATGCTCTAGATATACCTCCTAATGTGATCAGGAAGATATGGCATTTGACCAGAGGATCAATGGTTTAAAGATCTATCTGGACATTGAATGCATCTAGGTGGTTGCAGGAGTCATTGTTTCCGTCGTATAGTGAGATCACGGGTACTTTAAGTTTTTATGGAAGGGGTTGTATTTCAATCTCCACAGAGAATGGCGAGCTTTCCTCATGGTATGGTTGATCATTTTGAGACTAAGGGTATTCCTTTAACTATTTCATCCTTTGAAGAACTTCCTTCATTATTGGGTCTTGTATTTCGGATCGCGGGCCAGAGCTCTCATCTTGTTACGAGCCCCTAGATCGCTGACTATTACGACCCTTGTGAGTCTCTTTTTGGGCTTCTTCATGCAATCGTTGGAGCTGCGCTATGATTTCCTCTTGCCTTTGTTCACCCTGGGCTTGTGCCTATGTCAGCACTTTAATAGCTTCAGCCAACTCTCTTACCATGTTTTCAAGCACTGGCAAGGGTTGATGAGGTGTTTGTACCTCTTTAATTTTAGGGGCAATAGTAGGCTGAGGATGAGTTTTAGCAGTGGGAACATCTGTCGGCTAATCAGCTGGAGCATTTGAGCTCTTGGTGATTCTTCCTCTTACCATTATAGCTATACAGAGAAGAAATCAAGAAATCTGAAAGCAGATGGGCCTTTCTTCTAGCACCAAACTATTGACGGTGAAATCTAGTTCTACCAAATTCCTGTCAACTGAGACTGATTCTTGAACCCCAAACTGCATCTAGGTAATGAAGAAGATGAAGATAGTGAAAAGGAAGACCAACAATGGTATGCAATGTTTTTAACATGGTTCAACTAAAATCAGACAATACTAGTCCCTACATCCATGGTAACTTTTATTGATTTAGAGGAAATTTTTATAAAGTTTCAGTATATCTCTCTACACTTGCTTAACCTGTTCTACAAGGATCCTCCCCCTTCTTTTTTTAGAAGATGGGAGGTTACAATTGTAATTTTATATATTGTAAATAAATTATATCAAGCATTAATTATACAAGATAATATAAACTCTTACAAATTGGCTTTTGTAGGTAGCTTTTTGTGGGTGGGCCCTTCTTGTCCGCTAGGGCTAAGAGTTGACGTAAACTTGTCTAGTGATTTATTTCACTAAGCCTTTGGTTGGGTAATGTGCCTGTCCTCGTAAGCCAAGATGTTTGGCTCAGGGTCACTGCTAGCCTTCATTTAGCGAGATCGACCTCGCACTTGGTGAGTTGAGCTCGAGTAGGGCAATTCATTTCTTGATGAGCTATTTATCTAGCTTTTGGCTTTGTTGCATCTCGACCTCACAATTAGCAAGGTGGTGCAACCTTAGTGAGCTGAACTTCTTTCATTGGTTCTCAGCTTTCGCTGGGCTTCTACCTATCTACTTTGCGAGACTAAATTTCACCCATAACAGGATTATACATTAGATTATATACATAGTTCTTAATCTAGTAGGCATTGCCCAATAGACATATGTCTGCCCAACATTTATCTCATGAGTTCACATAGGTTTCCAAAAGATATTCCACACTTTAACAGGTTAAAAGGTTTTTTTTTTCCATTTCTCCACCTTATGTCCTACAAGGGCAAGTCCATTAAAAAGTTAGATTAACCTATGACTTTATCTAATACCAAAAATCATAGGTTAAGCTAACTAAGTTTTTGGGTACCCTATGACCTTACATTGTTTTTAATAGTTTTTCAAAAAGAAAAAAAAGTCAGCAAAACACAAAGTTAGATAGTGGATCCCTCAGGGATTAAACCATCTTAAAGCCATCATTTGGAGGATGTTTGGAGGCTCAATGGGGATGATTTTGACCTTGTGTAATACTTCATTTTCTATTAAGTTTAAAATGACAATATAATGAAATGTAATCTAATATGTTCCTAGTGGACTTGACACAGTGGTGGCATAAACATTGGCTGTGGTCTCTATTAGATCATTGCTCATTTTACTTTTCCTATGGTAGGTTAACTGGATTTTCTTGTAAATCTGAATTCACACCAAACTTATGAATTTTCACAACAATAACCAATGAACAAGGATAATCATTGCAATTTAAATTATCCATACCTGAACTCATAAACAATTCATGATATTGTAACTAACCTTGAATTAATATCACCCCAATCTATGACTAACACATTATAAAGAATAATGATTTTCTTATGGTTTCAAACCATGATTGTCAATCATCATATTTGTAAATCTCATTGTTTCACATTTCAGATTAAAATGTCATATTTTAATTTAGTACTTCCTAGAACGATAACTCAAGTACAAAATAGCACAAATAATAACAATTAGGATTCTCCTTGTTACTCTAATCCAGCTTTATCCCACTTATCATATTGAAACACATAGATCAAAGGGTTCATTTTTTTCCCATCTTATCCCACCAATCACATCTTAAATCTCATAAGAACATTTAAGTATTCAATAGCATCATTCTCATCACAGTCATACTACAAAGTACACTTTTTAATCATAATCTCATTCATATATCCTTTACCACATTATCACATTTCATCCTCATCATTTATTACATCATGTACCAATCCCCATCTCATGGGGAAGTTGCCAAACTTAACTAATATTATATTAGTTACCAAAATTATTTTTATATTATCAATGTATGGATAAATATTAGATTCATTAATAATAGTAAATGAATAGATTCATTAAAAATAGCAATTTGGATCATGAATTTTGGAAAGTGAAAGCCAATAGAAAACAACGAAAACAACCTTTAATCTTACACAACATCATGGGGATTCAACACATCACATTCTAAGAGCTTATTCATGCATATAACTCAACTACTTCCCACAAAAACTAACCAATATATCATCAAGTTCATTCAAACTCAAGTTTTTCCATATTCCACAATTTACACCATCATTCAGTGGATCACAAATAATAACCACACAATAATTTACAAGAAAGGTAATCACTAACCTTGATGGCTAGAAACAGAAAATCATAACTAATCTC
>JANHAO010008076.1:0-19580 GCA_026873985.1 Saraca asoca | reverse complement strand
TTGAAAAATGTGACAAGACCCACTTTCAAGGGGATAATGCATTATTTGATGGCTTAGAAGAGAGATGTGCTGTATATGCTACAAGCATGTGAAATGTGCAGTTAGGATTTAGCTTCCTAAAGCTATGTATCTTGAGAAAGCTGTTCCATTTCATAATATCAAAGTCACCCTTTATCTGTATTTCTCTGCAGTCTTGCAAATGTTGACCCAATTGATGTTGCTAGAAATATCACTGGGTTGGATCCTGAAACAACCCTGGGTAATTGTTCTAATGTTTTCATCGCATATTTCATGTGAGATATGGAGGCTCATTTTGTGTGTCATTGTTTTTGTTGATTTTTTAACCCTTTATTTGATGGCAGTTGTGGTTGTCTCAAAGACTTTCACGACAGCTGAAACCATGTTAAATGCCCGAACACTCAGGGAGTGGATTTCATCTGCTCTTGGGTAAGTTCATTGTTAAGAGTGGTTGTTTTAGAATTGTATTATAGTGGTTGTTTCATTGTTCTGTCTTCTGAAGTTTCCTTCAATTTTATATTATAATTTGCTTAAGAAAATCTTAACTGTGTTCTTTTAGACATTGTAATATATACCTTGTCACCCCTTTCAGCACCTTCTAAACATATTCTTATTTTGCTCAAAGGTGAAGAATTGAGAAAGTCAAAATGAAATTTGATTTTATGAATTGGAGACTCACTCATTATTTCATTACCTACAGGCCTTCTGCAGTTGCTAAGCATATGGTTGCAGTCAGTACTAATCTTGCGGTATGCCATGTATTTTGTTTTCATTTTCGTTAGTTGACTGAGCTTTCTTCTGTCTGCTGCTCTTTGTTAATTCATGTTTACTTTCAACTGAAATTGCTTTTTGGCTAAAGACATATGTTCCCCAAGATTTCTTAAATCTTAAATTATTATTCCCTTATTTTGTATCCATGGTGAGTTTATCCTTTTTACCCTGAAAATTTTTGAGCAGCAGAAAATAATTAAATGATAACTTTTGAGACAGATCCTTGCAGAATGAAGTCTTCTCCGTGTTAAATTTTTAGTTATTTTGCATTTTCATGCAGGTTTTCTGAAAAAGTCTAAGCCATAAATCTAATGTATAGATTTTTTGTAATTCTTGTTTAGTCCTCATGTGAACATGAGATGGATTTAAGAAATATAGAAAGTTAATAAAGAGATGCCTTTTCTGTCCACAAGCATGTCTAAAATTGTGGCTATCTTACTCTATTCTTTAATTTCTATGCAGCTTGTGGAGAAGTTTGGTATTGATCCTAATAATGCTTTTGCGTTTTGGGATTGGGTTGGTGGCCGATATAGTGGTGAGTAATTTTGTTTTTGTTTCTTGTTTTTCACTTAGAATTATATATGTTCAGGAGTATTGACCAGATTTGATTTTGATTATCTAAAATGCTGCTTACAGTTTGTAGTGCTGTTGGAGTGTTGCCATTATCTCTACAATATGGTTTCTCTGTGATTGAAAAGTAAGCAATTTAATATTCAGATGATTTTGTTGTGGTTACTTTTTTTTTTTGGAAGAGGCTGGTATTAGCGGCAGTTTAATTTATTCTGCTTCAAGTCTATTACAGGCACTTCTTACCTGTTGGTCTGTAGTAAGCATTTCAGCAATTTAAGTTTTATTTGTATATGCTGATGTATTTATATTCCAAAGGTTTTTAAAGGGTGCCTCCAGCATTGATCAGCATTTCCATTCAGAACCATTTGAAAGAAATATCCCTGTGAGTGCTCCTCCTACTTTTATTTGGGCTCCTTTTTGAGTTTTCTACTTTTCTTGAACACTTACTGCACATTCATGGATTAAATGGCAATAGCTGTAGTTGGTATTATACTGGCAACCATTCCTCTGAACTGGAGGAGTGCCAGAAGAGTTGGACTATTTTAATTGCAACGTACTTTGAACTTAAATGTTTCTTCAGTCAAGATTTGAGTCCCTCAGCTCAAGGATCATACAACTCTCTTGGAGTTGAGATGTTGCTTTGTCAAGTTCAGGATTACGTGTTTAGTGACTGTTTGTCAATGCTCCAGGTGCTTCTAGGTCTGTTGAGCGTATGGAATGTTTCATTTCTTGGATATCCTGCCAGAGTGAGAACCTATATGCTTTATTCTTGTAAAAGAAATTTTAGGTTTGCATATTATTAATCATATTTGCTCAATTACTGAAATTTCTGTTATTTATCCAGGCCATCTTACCTTATTCCCAAGCCTTGGAGAAGTTTGCCCCTCACATTCAACAGGCATGTTTGGTACAGCCTTGTGCTTGAATATTATCATGATGCTGTTTCTTGTTCTTATGGTATCCTGTTCTTTTTGAATTAGGTTAGCATGGAAAGTAATGGGAAGGGTGTTTCAATTGATGGTGTCCCTCTACCATTTGAGGCTGGTGAAGTTGATTTTGGTGAACCAGGAACAAATGGTCAGCACAGCTTTTATCAGCTTATACACCAGGTGATATATGCATAATCATTCCTGAATTATGACTTTGGAAATTTTTGAGATGTTTTTGTGAAACTTTACTTGAAGTGTAAGTGTTATTTGTTTGGTTTACAATGCTAACATCAGTAAAACAAGCTTGTTCCACAAGACTACAAGTCTGCCAGCAAGTTTTGTGGGTTTAAATAATGTGCTTGTTTAGGTGCTAATTGCTTAATTCAAATTAACTATCAAGGTTGTTTTTCATTCAACCAAATCTCTACCTCCATGGTTCTGGCAATTTTCTCTTATAAAAGAAGAGGAAACTTAATTCCATGTAGCGGATGATTATGATAAGTTCTATGATATGCACCTTCCATTCTCTTCATTGATTCAATGTGCTAGTATGCTTTACCTCTTGATATGCACAATTTTTCTGTTAAATAAGGCATCATCTCCTTACATGTAGGGCCGTGTCATTCCTTGTGATTTTATTGGAGTTGTGAAGAGTCAGCAACCTGTTTACCTGAGAGGTAAAATTCACCATATTTTTTATTGAACTTTATCTAGAATAATGGGTTGTTTGAAGTTTAAACTCTGATACTTTAGTTTTTGAGTAATGCAATTCGTAACACGTGCTTGTTTTCCAGGTGAGGTGGTGAGTAACCATGATGAGCTGATGTCCAACTTTTTTGCACAACCAGATGCCCTTGCATATGGCAAGGTACGTCTCTGCTTTTTTCCCCCATTATGTATGAATTAGCCAAATGTCATTTTCCTCCTGAAAATGTAAAAAGGAAGAGAAAACTAAAACAATAATGAAGTGTGTGACTGTTTTTTACTATTTAAATTCTTTGTAGGCAATTTGCTTAACCTTTTCATCATTCTAAAATCCAAAGGATATAAGTCTACCTTGGAGTTTAATATCTTCATTATAATTCTCATATAGGAAATCATTCTTCCCAAAGCAAAGAGCCAAAGACACTGAAAAACAGGACTTGAGACAGAGACTTTATATTTATAGGGCCAGATATTTTACTTTTATTCTTTTGACTTGTCTTGATGAATGTAACCGGCCTTCACTTTCTTGTAGACTGCAGAACAGTTGCAAAAGGAGAATGTTCCCCCACATCTTGTTTCTCACAAGGTTATGTTCCTCTGGCTTCAATTTGCTTTCTGTGTTATTATAGCTGAATATGTAATCCTTATCATGAATCATTCTTTTCCACAGACATTCTCAGGCAACCGGCCTTCACTCGGCCTTTTGCTCCCATCACTGAATGCTTACAATATTGGACAGGTATGAGGTTCCCCCTAATGTGATTATTAACTAGAGCAAATGGTTGATTTTATTAAGATGTATTCGGATTTTCAGTTACTTATTTCTATTGAGCATGTCCAATCAGAAATTAGGTTGTTTATGAGATTTACATGAGATAAAGGATTGAATTTTTATATTATTCTCTTTAAAATCTGAAGGAACATATGGTTTGTCTTCTTTCCTACGGAAACCATTTCTGTGTCATATTCAGAGCTTTGTATTATGTGCCTCTGGATCCATCCAAGTTGCTTCCTTGCTCTTCAATTCCCATGTGAATTGTGTTGTTGGTAGAATATAGTTTGGTCGTTTCACTAGAATATCAATGTACCAGATGTGGATCTTCCATGCTTGAGCTAATAATTTTTCGGAGTTTACTCTCATTTACATGATTAATGCATTCACTAGTCACTAATGTCAGTGTATGTTTTCTTGCAATGGGGTCTATGAAAATTGCCCTTCTTGGCACTGATATCATTTCTCCTCTGTTACTCAGTTGTTGGCAATATATGAACACAGAATTGCTGTTGAAGGTTTCATATGGGGCATCAATTCTTTTGACCAATGGGGAGTTGAGCTGGGGAAGGTGGGTATTTGATAAAGTGATGCTATGTGTTTTGCCCTTGTCAGTAAATATGCTGTCAAATTGTCACTTTTTAATGTGTTTGTTGCATGTCTTTGATGCAGTCACTTGCTACTCAAGTGAGAAAGCAACTTAATGCATCCCGCACAAAAGGAGAACCTATTCAGGGCTTTAATTATAGTACTACAACACTGTTAACAAGATATCTCAAGGTATGGCAAACTCTCATCCCAATTGATGAAGAATGAGAAAATGGAAAAAATAATTTCAGTATATAAATTTCTTAGCATTGTTCCTCATAAAGGCTGATGCTGTTTTGGAAATAATATATGGCAGAACTGTTTCCCTTTTCTACATCCATTTATTGAAATTGAGGCTTGGGTTCCGATTGCTTATCCTATATCCTATAGCTATTTTATGAGCTTGTTTGGATGAGTTTTAAAAAAAAGTATTTTTTATGCAATGCTTTTTTTAAAAGGACTTTTATTTGAAGCAGCAAATTGGAGCTTAAAAAAAAAGTTAAATTCTTGCTACTTTATTACTTTTGCTTTTTTTTTAAATTCTGATCGAAACACATAAAAGTACTTTATTTAAAAAAAAGGAGCTTTTTTTTTTTAAAAAAAAAGCAGAAACAAATGGGCTCTATATATAATAGGCATACTAGAAAACAAGTAACAACATTCGCATGTATCTACGTCAAAATTCTATTATAGGAATTGTTTTTCTTGAGCAAAATGATGTAATAGTATCATGGCCTTTTTGCTTTATCATTGACGTTTGCTATAATTTGTTGGTGGAATTCGTGGCCAGGCTTCTCTATTGTGTGTTTTTTTATTGAAGATTTCTGTAATGTCCATGATAACTGTAATAAAACCGCCTTTTCACCTGGCAGGAAAGTTCGGATGTTCCGGCTGATCCTCCAACTCTTCTGCCACAGATATAACTGCTGCTTTGCTGGACGGAATCATCCTTTTTAATCCCTTATCTAAGCTATTATCCATACACCATGCTTTCTAAGTTTCCATCTTTTTTGGTTTGACAACTTCTAATAATGTTTAGCACACCATACCGGTCGATGATCATGCTTTTCTTCTGTTGTAGAACTCTTATCCTCATGAAAACCACTAGTGTGGAGTCTGATTTTGGTGGATCTGATGTCTAAGCGGTGGCATTCTGTCTGTCTATTGTTGTAAAGCAGCATAGTTTGCTTGATATTCAGAGGTATTTCAAGCGATGAACATGTTTCAGTGTCATTCTGGTAATAATAAGATCCTTTGGTAATCTCAGCCTCAGCAATCAATCCTGAGCGTTAGGATAGGGCTTTTTTTTTTTTTTGGCTTGATAATTTGAATATTATTGCGTTACATTGATAAAAATGCGTGAACTAGAACTAAAAACTTAACGGCTAGGCTTCATTTTCATCAAACGAAATGTCAAAACAAGAGAGATTACTAGAGCCAAGGTTTAGTGGTAAGGGATTTTGTGATACGCCGCATGTGATCTTAGGTTTGGACCTGGCAATGTTAGCAACATAATAATATTTTTGTATATACATACAATTAAATCAGATTTTTTCGGGCCAAATGACAGAATTAATAGCTAAACAACAATAATAATCAAATTAATAGCTAAACCACAACTGGATGAATTGATTAGATAGATCAATTGTCAAAATATCTTAAAAGAACTCAGGAGATATTTAGGATTGTTTTGGGGATACAGGGAATGTCTCGGTCCAAATTAAGACATATAGACAGAATCGGGCGGAGGAGGAAAACAGAGGACCACAAAAAAATGGGCTATCCAATACCGAGCTTTCACTCAAGGCAATACTTGTAGTGTGGCTGTGTTTTCACTTGCTGCTTGGCAAAGCCGAAAGTGCCAAAGCAGATTATCCTGCTTTACTTCTCCGCAAGTTAAATTACAAGTTGCGAGTTGGAATCTCTAATGTTTTGTTTGGAATTAGTTTTGTAGAATTGATTTCAGTTCAATAAAAATTATTTCAATTTATTTGCGGATGAATTCTTTTATTAGAATGAGGATAAAATTTTTATGTGATCTATGTTCTAGGCTAAATTAAATGAATTCTAATGAAATTCTTATATTATATTTGGAATCAAAT
Organism: Saraca asoca; assembly: GCA_026873985.1. NCBI lineage: Eukaryota > Viridiplantae > Streptophyta > Magnoliopsida > Fabales > Fabaceae > Saraca > Saraca asoca. The sequence continues at coordinate 13,125 of JANHAO010008076.1, read as the reverse complement.
TTTTCTAGAATTTAATTTATTTTATTACAATAGAAATTATTTAAATTTATTTACAAATAAATTTTAATGTTTGAAAATAAGATCAAAAATAATAATTTCAATTCATTTGTAAGTAAATTCTTTTATTTAAAATATATTGAAAAATGCATAGAATTCAATTGAAAGATAGATTTTAATGATATCATAGTAAAAAAAATGTTAATATGAGAGTAAAATTATTAATATAACATGTGTTTCATAACAAATTAAATGAATAATAGTGAAATTCTTGTTAAATTTGATAGATTTCATAATAATATAAATATAATTAAAATAGAAATTATAAATAAAATGAGTTTTTTTTTAAATTTAAATCCAAACAACATTTAAAAAGAAATTTATATAAAAATGAAATGAATTCTTATTTTTAGGCATTCCAAACAAGGGAATAATAAATTTGATGCATTTTATAATTGTGCAATATAATCCAAACAAATATTATAAATAAAATGAAATCTCTTTTCAACTTAAACCATTTTAAAAAATTATTTAAAAATTAAATCAAACCTTTGTTTTTCAAACATGAGTTATAGTTTCATTTTTTAAGCACGATTTTACAATTAACGATGATCATCTTCAAGTTTAGAATCGGTCAGTGTCCATTAAATATGAAGTTCTTTAATTAGAGCTGATTGACGGAGAAAGATCATGCACAATGGCAGAGCAACTTGCACAAGGAATAAGTTTAGTAGTGCACAATGGAAGTGGTCCGCGAGCACATTCTGACGCTCAAGTTAGTTCTAGAAGTAAAGTTGTAATATGTGTAGTGAAGATAATATGAGGATGAGATACCTACTAGTATATAGGTGTCAAGCGTGCCAATTGATATGCTTTAGGAGAATGGAAAATGTCCACGTGTTTCTAATACACTAGTGGCGTGAGCAAGATTCTTGCTTGATAGTTTTTATGATCACATTATTTGTGCATGTCTGAGCCATGCCAATTGCTATGTGACGGTTAGGAGGTTAATTTGTTTAGGTTTTCTAGTGACCAATTTTGTGCCCCAAACCAATTGACTAAATGTTATTGGTACTTGGGCTTATACCTTTACCTTTGCTCTATGACTATTTCCTTGCATCGTTTGACTTAGGCCTAACTATCATATGCTTGGTTAAGTTGATTAACTTGCTATTGGTCTAGGTCTTTGTCGATTGACTATAGTCCTATACAACCTCAAGCTGTTGCTTTTGAGTAGATCGCTTTTATTACAAGGGCTTCATCTTACTTGTATTGAGTCAGATTATTTAATCAACTGTGGTTTTGGGTTATTTTTGAATGGCTTGATATGTTGTAAAGCATGTGCTTGTCAATAGCGATATGAGTTAGTCATTTGAATAATTTTTTCATATGATTTGCTAGGTATGGACCTAGGTTAATCAACCTATTTGTATAGACAGATCAACTAGTCATGTCTTGACTTGATTGTTCGACTATGGCCATGTGAATAACTACCTTCCAATGATATGATGCACTTAGGATCAATTAGCCATAGTCTAATAATTGTTCATTTTGGATTGTGTCATTTGCTTCCTCGCACCGATACGCTATTGTTCAAGCAAGGGCGACTTCTTATATCCCTACACCAACTAATAAGCGAATGTCTTCGTTTAATCAAGTTTTACTTTGTCATGTGGACTTTTTGTCTTCGTTTTTGCTTTACTCTTATGTTTTGGCTTCTAACGAGCTATTTATTTTGCTAATTTTGTTGGTTTTTTTAAAGGCTTCTGAAGGGTTGATTGCTTTAATTTCTAAGGGTCATCTGACTATTTTATCTTTCAATGAGTCGTTTAACCATTTAGGTACTTTTGCTTAAGTATTAAGGAATTGCTTGGTCTTGATGTGCCAAGGGACTATTTAGGCTTGAGGTGTCGAGGATCTACTTGGGCTTTTAGTGCTGAAGGACTACTCGTTCTTTGAAGTGTCGAGGGAACTGCTCGAGTTTTGTATACTGAGGGGACTACTTGGTTTTTGAAGTGTTGAGGGGATTGCTCGGGCTTTGCATACTAAGGGGACTGCTCTATCTTTAAGGTGCCATAGGACTAGTCAGTTTTTGAAATGCCAAGGGTGATTACTCAGGCTCTGCATACTAAGGGGACTACTTAGGCTTTGCATACTGAGAGGACTACTTGATCTTTAAGGTGCCAAGGGGACTGCTCAGGCTTTACATACTAAGGGGACTGCTTGGACTTTGCATATCAAGAGGACTGCTTGGTCTTTGATTTTAAGCTTATGGCTTAATCTTTTTTATTGCTTTTTACAATTTTCTTTCCTTTCTTTGATCTATCGATCGAACACGTAGTTCCTAATTTTAAGTTTTTATCACTTGTTTTTACCATTTTTAACTTGTGTGACCTTTTCTTGCTTAAGTTGACTAATCCAACAAAGAGATCTTATAATGAATAGAACTAGCTGTGCAAAGTAGAATGGATTTGCTGAGTATGCTACAATGTTTAAGTTAGTGATTATTCAACAGAAGCATAGATTAATGTGTGTGTGTGTGTATGTGTGTGTGTGAGAGAGTTAGGGATGGTACTAGTTATGTTTTTATGGGCAATTCATTATTTTTATTTAAACATCTAGCCTTTCTTGTAGGTTAGAGAATTGATCGTCTTTTAAGCTTTTATGTCCATTGACACATGTGAGGATCTATATGTTCCAAGATAAGCATTTGAGCTTTGTACATTTTTTATTGCCTTATGTTATGAGTATTTTTCAGGCAATGCAAAATGGGCTACTTGAGGCTCAATAAGAGATAACTCCAACCAGAAAGGGTCCAGATCACCCAAAAATTGAGATCGCTTGGTAGAAGACATCAACTCGCTAGCCACGAGCACAGAGTGCAGGACGAGATCGAGATCCCAACTTGTTAAAGGCAAACTCCAGCTTGCCAAGCGAAGTATGCTACCCTAGCCACCCGCCAATGGACTTATTCTGATTGAGCTCGAGTGTGAGCCCAACCCTTGTGGTTAGCAGATTGCCTAGCATGAGCTTATGTTGCCAAGCAAGCTACATCGAGTGTTGGGTACGGAATGCCAAGGTCTAGTCAACACCTAAAGACACATTCTCCCAATCGACAAGCCAGCCCCCAAAATTGATACATCAGCCTCCAAAATTCGATAATGAAATGTCAAGCATTTATTGCCCATAATGGCAGAAATGATAGTTTTGCTATTTATCAAATTATACTTGTAACCTTCCCAGCTTCTATAAATAAGGGTAGATAATTGTAAAAAGGGTGAACATACATGCATAAACTTTGCTAAAATAGTAAGAAAGCATGCATACTATAATTCTGTTGAACTAAACAAAGAAACCACCGCATAAAACTAATATAAAACCATCGTGGACGTAGGGATCACATTGACTTTAGCCGAACCATGATAAAAAGCTTCTGGTGTTCATTGTTCTTCTTCTTCTCCTATCTCTTCTTTTTTCATACACAAGCATTTACAACTCACAGTTTGGGTGTTCATTGAACTTTTCCTATTGACTGATTTTTGCCATCAACATTTTGGCACTAGAAAGAGGGCCCCAAAACTGCTTTCTCTTTTTTTATGATTTGCTGAACAACCACAATGGTAAGAGGAAGGACTACTGGGAGCATTGAAGCTAACGCCCACCAGCCAGAAAGTCATGCACAGTAACAATGGGAGGTGATACTAGCTAGAAGTTCTATCTTCCCTACTCCAGGTGCTTCTGCTACCTTCTTAGCAAGTGTTACTGTCAGCATGGCACCACCAACCTTTTACCAGCTAGTCACCTTAGGAGCTGATGGAATGCAAGCATGGCACTAGTGCTAGGAGGTGCTTGAGAACATTGTGAGGGAATTGGCCAATGTGGTGAGGGCATTGGCGCAACGAGTTGGCATAATCCACTCATCCAATTTATGACTAAGGTCAGAAGTCCATTGAGCTCACAAGGATGAAGAAGACGATTGGAGGCCTATGAGGTTGCATCATGAAGGAAGTTCAAACGAGACTGATCATGGGTGAAGGTTGGATCACTACTCGCTTGGTCACAAAAATAACAGGAAGCATAAAACCTCGGATCGTCGCTCCTGCGACTAGGAGGATGACAGGAGTAGGCAAACCTTCAATCATCAGTCTGAGACTTAGGACCCAGTGATCGAAGAGCTACTTCAGAGGGTGAGGCAACTAGAGAAATGGCCCACAGCTCAGAATAGTCAGGACCACTATGAGGAGAGGACGCCTTTCACCCGAAAGATTGAGACGAAACCTCTTCCTCGAAGGTTTAAGGTCCCTAATATCCTGAATGGGGATAGTAACTCGTATAACCATTTAGATACGTTTAATGTCCAAATGGATCTCTAAATCGCCAATTTGTTAGTTAAATGCCGTGTTTTCTCTGTCACCCTTGGAGAAATACCCAAGACGTGGCTTAGGAGCCTTCCCGCTCGCAACATTCGTAGCTAGGAGGAATGCTAGACAAGATTCCATTACCAATACAATGTACTAAAAAGACAGGTCGCATCATCCTGCCACCTCACGATAATCTTTTAGCGAAAAGACGAATCACTAAAAGATTACATTGCTCGTTTTAGGTGTGAGGTTAGTAACGTAGAAAACCCTTCAAACAAGAGCATCCTTATAACCATCTTGGCTGGTCTCCATAAGGATGGCAAGCTCTACAAGAGCATATACAAGTCTCCATTGAAGGACTTGGGAGAGTTTTATGAGTGAGCAGCTAAGGAGATTAGGTGGGAAGAGACTTTCGATCTGAAAAAGCCTAATTAGAAAGACTAGTCGAGTGGCTCCAATCGAGGCAAGAAGAAAAATAATGGCCAGAGCAGTAGGGGAGGTCAAAAGAGTGGTGCTAATGGTCAGGTCATGAAGAAGGCCAGGGGTGAGCGACCACTATGCCAAGGTCGCTACGATAGCTACAACATTCTCTCAGACACCCCAGACAGAATTTTCGCAATGGAGAGAGACAATGAAGACTTTAGGAGGCCCAAGCCCTTAAAAATTCCCCTTGAGCGAAGAAACAGGAACAAGTTTTGTGCCTATCACAATGAGGTTAGGCACAATACTTCAGACTTTTAGGCGTTTAAGAACGCCATCGAGGACCTCATTAAGAGAGGTCGCTTAAAAGATTACGTGGTGCGACCCTTAGGATAACAACCTCCACAGCCTTAGCAACCGGCTAAGTATAAGCATCAGTAGACCTTTGACTGTGAGGAAGCACCCTTGGTTAGAACCATATTCACCGTCCATGGTGGACCCCACATTGCCAAAGTGTCAAAGAGGTTACACGAGCAATATGTGCGAGAGATGGGTCATGTTTTATTCACAAGGCACGATGAAGCTGAAAGATCAACAAAAAAGGCCAGAACGAACTCTATTTGCATCACTTTTACTAGTGAAGATGCTTGGAAAGTATATTTTTTGCACAATGACACACTGGTCATCCGGGCTAGAATTAGCAATGCTGAGGTGCAGAGAATCATGGTTGACACACGTAGCTTGGTAAACGTGATGTACAAGCAATATTTTGACCAGATAGGTATAAACCCTGACTAGCTTCAGCCTTTCCCAGAACCTCTTTTTGGCTTCACGGGAGATGCAGTGGTACCAGTGGGGCAAATTAGACTTCCAATTACCCTCAGAGATTCGAACTGCCAAGCTACAACCTTTACTAATTTTCTAATCATTGATTCTCCATTAGTGTATAATGTGGTGTTGGGGCAATCAGTGATGATCAACCTAGATATGGTCATATCACCCAAAATGCTTAAGTTTCCAACCCCTAATGGAGTTGGATGTGTACGAGGAGAACAACAAGTGGCCAAAAGTTGTTACAAAGATATGGTTGAAATGGGGGTAAGAAGGAAAAAGATTGATACGCCCTTAGTGCAACCTTAATGTGAGAAGAAGGTGGAGCTTAGTTCCTAATTTATTATGTGAGTAAGAGACTGTTAGACGCTAAGACAAGATATTCACCCATGGAGAAACTCTGCCTACTGCTTGGTAGCTGTGACCCTATTTTTAGGAACATAGCATAGAAGTGCTTATGTAATTCCCTCTCGGATAAGTTTTACAAAAGACAAATGCTTTGGGTTAATTACTCAAATGGGCAATGGAGCTACCCTAGTTTGGTATCACATATAAGCTTAGACTAGCAATCAAGAGGTAAGTTCTAGTAGACTTCATTGTGGAATTCATCGAGCCCATGCAAGAGGAAGTAGAGACCTTAAAAGCTCCGTGGTAGGAGCTGTATGTCAATGGGTCATCAAGCGAATAGACGGTCGGGCAGGGGTGCTTTTCGTTAGTCCTAAAGGGCACAAGATCTTTTGTGTATTAAGGTTCAACTTTCAAGCCAAGAATAACGATGCTGAATATGAAACATTATTGGCTGGACTATAATTGGCGAAAGAGGTATGAGCCAAAAGGTTGAAGATCTTCAGTGACTCTCAACTCGTTGTTTGCCATGTGTGAGGAGAGTACTAATCTTAAAGGTAAAAAATGACCGTCTACCTCCAAAAAATCCAAGAATTGTTAAGCTTCTTTCAATAATATGAAATTAACTAGATACTACGAGCCTAGAACATGCATGCTGATGTTTTAGTTCACCTCACTATGACTAAAGATGCTGACTTCCTAGGGGCGCTCCCAGTTGAATTCTTCTAGTCTGCGAGCATAGAAGAAAGGGATACAATGATGGCAATTGCTATGGCCTAGGACTCATGGATGGGCCTAATTATTGACTACTTACAAAACGACAAATTGCCAGAAAATAAGCTCGAAGCACGGTGACTGCAAGCTTGAGTGGCTAGATATTGCATCTATGATGATGTGTTGTACAAAAGAAGGTTCTTAACCCCACTCTTAAGATGCATTGATGGCCAGGACTGCGACACCATTCTGAGTGAAATTCATGCCAACCATTATGGAAATCATGGTAGGGGCTATCTCTAGCTCAAAAGGCTCTCTAACAAGGATTCTATTCCCATAATGAAGCAGGACACCGTTAATCTTGTTAGGAAGTGCAATAAGTGCTAGAGATTTGCAAAGATCCCCTGAGCCCCACTAGCCTACCTACAGCAAATGGTTAGTCTGTGGCCCTTCACGATTTGGGGCATAGACCTAATTGGACCATTCCCCACAGCTTATAGAAATTGCAAACATGCAGTGGTAGCTGTGGATTATTTCACCAAGTGGGCAGAAGCAAAGGAGCCGTAGAGATCTCTTCTGTAAAGATTAAAAAGTTCATATAGAATAATATCATTTACAGATTCAGAGTCCTCTATTAGATTGTAACCAATAATAGGACCTAATTCAATAGCGAGTAGTTTATCAAGTTCTGCGATAAACTTAAAATCATGAAGAGCTTCTCGGCTATAGACTATCCACAGGCTAACGGATAAGTTGAGGTTGTTAACAAGATCATTAAATAGATCTTGAAGAAGAGGTTGGGGGCTAAGAAGGGAGCATGGGTAGACAAGCTACCGAAGGTGCTCTGGGCTTATAGAACCACAATCTGTAGTACCACAGGAGAGACTCCCTTTTTGATGGTATATGGATCCGAGGTAATGATCCCAGTAGAACTTTAAGTGGAATCATAGCAAAAAATGACTTTTAATCCAGATAACAACCGACTGCTCGTTACGAATCTCGATTCGATAGAAGAAATAAAGGAAAGAGCTTGCCTTAAGATTACGACCTACCAGTGAGGAGTTGTAAGGTACAATAGCCGGAAAGTTCAAGCTCAAAACTACAAACCTAGCGATCTTGTTCTATGCCTTGTTCTCCCTAGAGCTTGCAAAGCCAGCAAGGAGACCTTAGGATCGAATTAGAAATGTTCGTATCTCATTAAAAAAGTCATCAGCAATGAAGCCTATCTCTTGGCAGATATGAATAGGGTAGAGTTTCCTCAAGCTTGGAACACCGAGCACCTCCTTCCTCACTACCAATAAAGACCCCAAATTTGTAACAAATTATTCAGAAATAAATGAAAGCTTTTAAGTGATTCTTTGAATTTTTACACATATATTAGATTATTTCTGAATAAAATTTCAATAAAGTTTGGCATGGGAAGCAAGTTATCCAACGAACAAAGGGTGTTGGCCGAAGTGCGACCCACTGGGCATTCATTTTCTTATAAATTCACCAAGTTATGCATATGAGACATTTGAGCATATAAAGATTGAGAGAAAATAAAGAAAGAATATTGCAAAAGCTTATAAACTTATACAAAGTCTGAGATGTAATACAAAATTCAAGAAAGTAAGTACAAAGTTGCATAAGGTCATAGCCTAGGAATAGGATCTTCAGGAGCAAGGCCTTTTTAGGGCATAGGGTCAACACGAGGAGCAGTAGGGTTATCCGCCACTTGGTCACCAATAGTCCCTACGATTTGCGAACCACTCTCTCCTTTTCAGTGGCACCCTCGGTGGGAGGATCTTCAGCTACAGACTTTGCATCCTTTTTTGAAGGTTTGGCTTTAGTAGCCCTCCTCTTGAAATGCTCAACAACCTTAAGGGCCTTTTATTTGAAAAAGGAGAATCTATCCCCAGATGCTACTCCCACAAGGTAAAGAAGAAAGAGGAACTAGTTTCAGATTTTGCCTTCTCCGCTGCTGCCGTAACTAGCGAGGCCATCTTTGCTTTCACCTTAGCAGTTTCCTCCCTAGCCACTTTGAGCTCTTTTATAGCACTTTTAGGTCACTCCTCTACTGCCCTTACCCATTACTCTGCTACCCCTGCTCACTGATTTATTATTTCAGCTTGTTTTACACCCAGTTCAGCCCGTCAAAGAGCCAAGTCTAGGTCGATCCTTGCCTTTGTCATGTCATTAACTATTCTGCCAAGGTTCAATGTAATGGTTTCATGATCTGCCACCTCACAAGACAAGGCAACCTTGGCGTCCTTGGTCTTTTCCCTCAGTTCCAATACCTCAGCAGTGACAACGGCTAGATCATCCACCAAACTTGCCTTCTCCTTAGCTTAAGCTCAAAGCACTTTGTGTAGCTTCGTCAGTGTCAGTGAGTTTTGAAGAATAAAATAGTCAAGTTACATTTCAAAAAGGGTAGAAGAACCAAGGTAAAAAGACCCAACTTACCAGTAGGCTATGAAGAGATAAATAGCTCACCAATTCCTTAAGTGAATGGTCCTCAAACTCTAACACGTTGGCCTTCTTGTAGGGCCTTAGGATCGCATTAGCATAATTCAGAAGGTAACCTAAGTATTCCTCCATTTTTGAGTCGAGCTCAGTAGGCTACTCCTCACCCTCGATCTCTAGCGTAACTTGCTTCCAGGCCACAATAGCTTTCTTCCCCTTATTCCTCTTTCATTTTTTGGTAAGGGGCCCAAAGGGGGAAGTAATCCTAGCTGCAACAACCACTTTAGGACATGAGGGAGAAATCGACTCTTGCAAAGGTATTACCACCAGGGTTGAAGGTTAGCTCTCAACAGTACAAAGGACATTAGTGTTAGGAGTCGGTGAGGCCTCCTCATCAAGATCAGATGATGGTTTTTAAAGGATAAGCTTTATTATGTTTTCATAATCCATAAAATTTGTTGGACCAACCTCCTTAACCCAACGAACTCCAATCTCCTTGGTGAGCTCAATTCCTATAGCCGAAGCAAGTTTATGGGAACATAGAAGACTCTTGTTAAAATGGAAGTCATTTTGAAGATTGTCCGAAATAGCGAATTGATCTAAAATCTCGAGCTTCACAGCCTCAAGGGTTGGCTTCCTACCAGTCCTGTCTGTAAAATAAGACAAAGTTAGAATCAGAGAATCAACTGTGAACTAAGTCATCAAATTTGCACGTCATCAGCTCGCTCACCAAGAGTAGGGATGAAATCAAAATTTTTAAGGTCATATAGGATAGACAAGATACATAGAACCAATGAGTTTTGTAATTTTCCACATTGGACTTGCCTTTGGCGTCTCCCTACAGCAAGATTTTCTTATGCTTGATCGGCCAAGTAGAGAGATAGTAAATCCCATCCAGCGAGCCCATGCTCCTGATGCTATACAAGTAGCAAAGGACCTCGGCCAATGGCAATTGGAGATTGTTCCTTAGGTATATCAGGGCCAAGGAGGTGAGCTAGACATATGAGTTTAGGGTAAGCTAAAACAGGCAAAGCTTGATTTTATTCAAAAAATAAACAATGTATGGGTGCACTGGGAACATAAACCCAACAGTGAGATGCTGATGGCCAATGGTAACGAACCTCTAGGGCGGATAAGCAGCATAATCGTTTAGGGAGGGCTCCATGAAGTGACATCCCCTAGGGAGCCAAAATAATCAGACTTTGGATAGGAGCATGCAAAAGTAGACAATTGAAACATGCAAATTGAACATCAAGTGGTTCGAAGATTGCTGACTGGTAATGGCCTCTGGGCCCCTATCAGGGTCTGGATGAGTGTTGAACTCTCGAACGACCTCACCATTACTTAAGGTCACTTCGCTATCATGTCACACCAGTTCCTCACTCTATGCTGGGGAGTTGAATTCCTCATCACTTCCTATTCGTTGACCTTTATGTCTGTGAGCTGCCATCTACATAAAAAAGAAAAGATAGTTAGGTCTTTGAAGGCAAACCATGCCAAGAAAACTAAGACTAGCAATTTCCTGTATGGTAGGCACACCTATGCCTTAGGTTATCATATCTAAGGCCCAGACTCTGGAACTTAAGGGAGACTTAACCGTTGGGGTGCTAAAACCTAAAAAATCAATAAGGAATTTGAAACGACAATAAAAAACCCTAGAGGCTACTGACAAATCAAACAGGAGAGATAGATCAAATATAAGAAAATGCACAAGCAATTGGCTTCAACCAACATTTTAGGCCTCTCAACCATATGCAAACAAGTTTAAAACAAACCATGAAATAACACATAGAAACTGCAAGTTATAGAAAGAGAAATCAATGTTTCAACCAAGGAAAAAGGTTTGAAAAGTTTACAAGACTAGCTCTGAATAGTAGAACATGAGTCACAAACTTGGTTGGCTGGAATAATGCTGATTGCAGTGAACAAAGATGACTAGACATTGGCTTAACGGAGAAGATGAAGAAGGAGAGTATGAGAACTTTGAGTTTCAAATGATAAATTAGAGGGGGAAAGGAGTTCTTCTTGAGTTATATCACACGAAGACTCACCATTAGATTTGGTAACTCATCAAATAGCCATAATTCGATGGTCTGCCGAGCACCAATTATGAGTTATCACTAGCTTGGTGAAGACACTTACCAAGGCAAAAATGATTACATGGGATAATGGCAGAAATTGAAGAGTCATAGACAAAGTGAGCAGAAGCATGCCAGGTGGATAGTGAGATTGTACACCCCAAGTAATGGGCTATAGCTCCCAATGCACTTCATATCCAAGAAGTGTGAGCTAAGGCGAGCATTAAACTCTTGTACGAACCAAGGCACATCCGTGTGATATACCAAAACTCCACGTCCAAGAAGTACGAGCTGAGGCAAGCACCAAACTCTTGCGCAGACCAGGGCACATCCATACAACATACTAAAACTCTACGTCTAAGAAATGCTAGTTGAGATGGGCACCAAACTCTTGCATGGACTCTTCCAAGAAGTGTGAGCTGAGGTGAGTACCAAACTCTTACACGGATCAGGGTGCATTTGTGCAACTGACTGAAACCCTGCATCCAAGAAGTGTGAGCTAAGGCAAGCACCAAACTCTTGTGCGGACGAGGGCGCATCCATGTGACCTACTATTGTGAGTAAGTATTTGTTTATCACTCAATTATATGTAAGTGCATGCAGTCAACAAGTAATATAGAGTGAGTGAGTACCATCTCTACAGGGATTGAATTTCTTACAACTTAAATGTAAAAATCTAATTAAGCAAACAATAATTTCTTGAGCTAACTAGGATGATTAAAAGTGCAAAATAACAATGTTGAACTACATTATTGATAATTCAAGAAAAGAGGTACTGAATGTCTAAGAATTAATGATTAATATGTGAATTGGCTAGTTGAGATTAATGAATCCTTTTAACATGCAATTTCTACCCAACTGCTATAGTAATGCTGCAGCAAATTTCCCAATAAACCAGAACTCATGATAGCACATGTGAATTTCCCAATTCTAACATGTTTAAAGCTCTTAAATTAGTTTACACATATTCCTATGCTAATCTAGATTTTAGAGCACAATTTTCAGCATCAGTTCCTTAGGATTTTGCAAGGTAAACAATATATTCCTATATTATCTGCAAATCAACAATATATAAAAGTTAAACTGGCATCATTCAAGCTATGTTCAATAACCTCAATCTTTCCAGATTTGAAGTTATTTCTATATCACATCATTAATGGCCAGTCAACAGTGAGAATGGAAAATTAGCACACTTGAATGAAAAGAGAAAATTTACTCAGCATTATAAATAACAATCTAGGATTTCATTGCAAGATTAAAGTTCAACATCAATCCCAACTATAATAAATTTAGCTTATGTTCAAATCTATAATAACTCTTAAATACAAAGCATTCATTGTTCACCAAAATCAGAAATAACAAGAGAAATGGTAGAAAAGGAAAGGAAGAATAACAAATCTGAATTTCTGCACCCTCCTCTGCTTCCTTTGCTCTCTGTAGAATTTTCTTGTTATTTCTTATGTTTGGTTGCTGTCCTTACGTCCTCTCATCTTCCTCTCTAGTTTTTTCAACATCCAGAAATGGCAAAATAAATTATTGCTCACATGCTCTCTGCTGGTCCAGGTTTTAGTGCATCCAAAATGAGCTGAATGTCTTCAAAATTCTCTATTGATGTGTTCCCTTACTGCCTCCACTGGGGGTTACATTTTTGGGCACAAAAAATGGGCTGAATATGTTGCTCACGTGCAGCCCCTTGTTGGATTTTTTAATTAGATTTTTACCCTTAAAAAATAAAGCTGATCCCCACTCCAAATAAAATTATAGTTGGTAAAAAGTTAAAATTCTATAACAGCTGCCTCCTCTCTTTAATTCTGCCTTTTTCAAGCCACAATTAGGACTTAAACATCTACAAACAAACATCCACAATTCAATTCAATTCCTCCATTAACAAATCCAAAATTTTCACAAATAAAACAATAAAATCACTTTAGACA
>JANHAO010008075.1:0-19570 GCA_026873985.1 Saraca asoca | reverse complement strand
TCTTTAATATGTCTAAGGTATAACTGAAAAATAAGTATTTTAAGTAAATTATTATTGAAATTTAATTTGATTGTATTTGGAGAGGTTTTTTTTTTTTTTTTTACTCTATTGCTTTGAGTTTATTGTACTAAAAAACTACTTAGAAAAAGTCATAAGTGCTTTTTCCTGTTTCTTTTTATTGAGATTTTAATGTTTTTAGTTTTTTAAAATCTTTAGAAGAATTATTTGTAAAAATTGAAATTTTAGATATATTGGATTAGACTAAGTCCTAATTCGAAGGATTATCTATATATTGACCCTTTTCAAATATCGGAGGAAATTTAAACTTTTTTTTTCTTCTCCCTTCTTTGGGCCGACGGATGGAGATGTTTGTACCATTCGGCAAAATACAAAAATAAGAAGCTCTGGCCTGGAAGGTTAACATTTGGACTTTCATTCCCATTTATATGGGCCTAAGTTTGGGAAAAGGAGGAAAGCCTGGGTGTTATCACATTTCAGCTATCACAACCAAGCCCCAAAATGATCAAATAAACAGAAAGAAGAAAGATTTTTACGTTAAAGGCACTTTTATTTTTTCGAGATATTTTTTATAAAAAAAATTATTTATTTATTGCATTCTCTATATGTAATATTAATTAAATAGAATATTTTTTTATTTTAATATTTTATAATTATAAACATAAATAAATAATATTATTCCCATAAAAGATATTTTCCGTCAAAATAAATAAATCTTAAGAAAGTTCCCGAAAGAATAATGAAAATTTTGTTAACATATTCGTGTTTTTCATTTTTAAGTAAAACTAAATAAAAAGAAAAACAGTATCTATCTTTCACATTATATGTAACTTTATTAACACATACAAAAATAGTATAATTTAAATTAAATTAATAGAATCTGCTTTAAAATATATAAGATTAATTTCATTATGTTTACCATTTTGAAAGATATATGATATCTATGATGTAGTAAATAGGTGATTAATCATCCCATATTTAATGAGAACTATATAACAAGTAAATAATTTTTATAAAAGAATTATGTGAAAAGTAAAAGTGGTACAGACCAATAAACAAGCGTCCCACTTTTGCACTGTCTGTCTCCAATGACCGTATAACTTAAATGGCCGAAAGGCATACAACTTTACTCTTAACTTCATGACTTGTGTTTGTATGGATTGCAGGCTTTATAATAGTACTATTTAGTCACGTACATAAGCGTGCATGAAGACCCAAAAGCTGTTTGCAGGATTCAGAAACATGCTTATCTATTGGAAGGACAGAACAGATCCTTCCAATTATTCGTCTTTCCATGCTTAACTATTTGATTCCAATTATTTTATTAATCATTCTCTGTTAGTATTTTGATGCAACAGGTCTAAAAGTGGTCTTCAATATTCGATCAAACATGTGTTGGTCATATGATTAATCAATTAAGGTCAGCTGAAGTGGTTATTTATTGATTGATTAAAGTAATACGATGCCAACCTGATAACTGAGATATTACCTCCATCTAGAATGTCCCTTCTAACTCCATCATTATGTGCCTATTGGTCATTTACCACTATAAATAGCTCCATATAATCCAATGATCACTTTTTTATAATAACCTTAGAGTCTGAACACTTTTGTGATTGGAATTGATTTTAATATACATGGTTGTGTTTACCATTAAAGTAATCATCAAATTAAAGATTTTGCTACGCATAAGTAGTTGGCAATTAATAATTAATGAATTAGTTGATTGTATTAGAAATACTTAATAAAATTGATTGATAAGTTAATTTATAAAATAACATAAAAATATATATAAATATAATTAAATATATAAAGTAGATTAATTCTAATTTATTTTGAGGTCAAATTATATTTATATAAAATAAAATATTTAAAATATGAATATAATTATTTAAAATTTAATTAATTATATCTTATGACATTATATATTTATTTTTTTACTTATTTATTTTTTATTTAACTATATTGAATTAATAGACATAAACTAAATATGTAATGTTGTATGAGTATCTTTTTTTAACCCTTTATCTTTGTAAAAAAAGAATAATTATTAAAAATAGTATAATATTAAAAAAAATATTGATATATATGTAATGTTATGAAAATATAAATCAATTAATTTTGATATAAAAAATAGTATAGTATTATAATGAATTAGTGCACCAATTAATTAAAATAAATGGAATAAATTTAGAATAAAAGATTAAAAATTTCTAAATTATAAATTATAAGTTACTTGAAATAACTTATCAAAACAAAATTTATTTTTTTTTGTAATTAAATTAGAACATCAAACAATGTGTACATGACAATTAAGTAGGTGTACATGGCAATTGAAGATATATGATAACAACGTATGCAAAAACAGCCGATGGCATGCTTGGGTAGCCAAGCTGGCTTCCACTTGTTATTTTGTTTAGAGCAATGAAGGGATTGGTGTATCTATTTTGGCTGCTGCATTTCTGTGGAGCCTTCTTTTGAGAGAGACAGACAGAAAGTCCACTTGGAAGCAAATTCACAGATCTCAATCTCATCCGTTGAGAGAGATGCTTTTGAACGTTTAGTTTAATAGCCGCACTGCTACTTTACCATACGGAACGTCAAAGCAAACAAACAGAAAAACTTCGTCCTAATCTACTCCCTAGTCATTTTAAATTTCAATAAATTTACTTCCATTTTTCTTATTTTTATTTTCTCTCAAATATTTTTTCATAAATAAATAAAATTTAAAATTTTAAACCTTACTTATTTATTAAAAAAACGTGAATAAAAGAGTGAAAATAAGAGACTAAGAACAAATTTATTCTTCATATAGGTGGGCTAACAAAGTCCATCATATCACTTATCCAATCCAAATTATAAGCCCCTCACTATGGATTTGAATCATAAAAAATAAATTGGATTGTGATAATCATTAGTGAAAAAATTAAAAAAAATAAATAATTATAAGATTAAAATTTATTTTTATAATTTTTTATTATTTATTAAATTCTAAATATTTAATTAATTATTATAATATATATTTTTTAATTAAATATTTCTCTCTTTTTATTTTCCACTTAATCAAGCATAATATTATTATAATTAGTGTAGGCAATCAGTTGAATCCTTCGTGGTTTGTTTTGAATATTGATTCAAAAAGTTGGGTTTATAAATCAAATAAATTGAATATGAAATATTAGTTCATTTGTTAAATAAACTAGATTTGATTTATAATTAATTTGATTTGTTAAGTTTATTAATTAACTTAATAAATTAATTATATTTATAAATATTTTTCAATAATATTTATAAAATAAATTATGATATCAAATATAAATATAATATTATATATTATGTAGTATTTAAATAATTTAAAATAATGTTTTTATATAATTTTATATTAAATAAATTAAATGAGTTGAATTATTAAATTAATAATATGAATCGATGTAATTTATTTTGATTCAGGTTTGATTATTTAAAATTTTGATTCATTGAATTAAAACAAATGAATTATGAATATTATAATTTATAAATTTAATTTGAATAAGCCAAAAAAACAGAAACTTTAATTTATTTGAACTAATGTTGAATTTGAAATCAAACCAAATTGATTTAAATTGAATCAAGGTGGTTCACAACTCCACTCCTATTCGCCGCAATAACACGCACTTTGACATTAAAGCTAGGCAGCGTACCCAGCTCTAATTAGTGTCCTTGTGTTTGGTGAAATGCAAATAAAATAAAATAAAATATATTTTATTTGCATTAATTGCACCAAACGGCCCGACGTCCACACAAATAACACGTGCTCTTTGTGCTCCGAATTCACACGTGTAACTTAATAGTTAGACATGTATATGTGGGCCACACACTTTATTCCTCTTCTCATAACTAAGAAAAAAACAAACCCCTTTTCATAAAATTGGAAAAGTGGACCACGCGACTTGCGTGTGATCAAAGCCAATCGACCACAATAACATAACGTAAAATTATTTATATACCTTCCAATGGTTAATATTCACGTTTTTATTTAATATAATATAATATAATATAGACAGAAAGCCAACTAATAAACCAGCTTGACAGCTAGTGTGTAACTGTACAAATCAATTTATTTGGTTTGCCTTTATTTTTTGCTTTGCAAATTAAACCAATAGGCTTCCCATCCTCAGCCCCCTACTCCCACCTGCTTCATTTCTGTCATTTGTTGCTTTTGGATATTAGTTACAATGTCTAAATTCTTTTAACAATTTAGATCCTTTTTGCTTTAAAGCATTCATATTTATACTTTTTGGATCATTTTATTAATTTCTACCAATTTTGGAAAACAAAAACACAATTATCATATGTAAAGATTCAAACAATTTTTATACTGGACCAACCACAAAATTTTTGTGTCTTTTTTTTTTTAAATTTATATCGTCAATTTTTTTATTAAAATTGAGGGAATTCACTATTATCATTTTTTTTCATTTACAATTTTTCTCAGACTATGTCTATAATACAATTTAAAGTAAACATTTACTTTTGTTCATGTAATATGCAATTTTTTTAATTTCATTTCTGTAAATTTTTTTCAATTTTGTCTCTGCTTAATGTCAATTTGCCCAATTCCTTCCTTTAATTAGTGTGCTATCTAAATTTCTTAATAGAAAGTTAATATGAAAGACTTAAATTTTGTGTGATATGATCAATCAATTGACTATTTTACCCTCCCTTTGATAAAGCTCAACAACAACAATCATGGTTTTTCCATTAATAATTAGAGAGGAGAAGCAGCCTATATTATATTAGGGTTTTATTCTTCTTACTCTATAGCATAATTGTGTACAATTGGAAGCGGTTGAAATAATTGGTTAAGCTACACAAATTCCGTGCCTTCCACACTAACTTTTTGCTAAAAATTTAGACAACACACTAGTTAAGGTGTGAAATTCGATAAATTAATATTATTCTAAAAAAATCAAGAAAAAAATATTTCATAAGAATAAAATTGAGAAAAATTATATATTATAAAAACAAAAATAGATGTTTACTTTACAATTTAAATTTACCTAATTTTATTGTTTTAAAATATTTGAATTTAGTTTAACTCAAATTATATTATGTTATGTGTAAAATTATGAAAAAAAATTCTTATATATATATATTATAATTATAACATGTATCATTATTTTTATTAAAGAAAATGAATATATTTGTAAGCTTTATTGTATATGATATTTTTTTTTCATTATTTTTATTGTTATTGAATGAAATAAAAGGTTGATGTTATTGTTGAAGTATACCATAGTTTTTTTGTAAGGAAATAAAAGTGAAACTTTTTTTTTTGGCATTATTTGCTCTCTTTAGCTTCTATTTTACACCACCAAACCCCTTTTTATAATGGTTTTCTAAGGATTTTTAATTAATCAAGGACAATTATAAAGTTGATAAGAGCATGTTAATGCATCCATCCGTGAATGCTTATTTATATACAATGGTAGAGCCTTTTTAGGACGAAAATAAGTTATTTGCTTAAAAAAATTTTAAAATTATATATTAGCATCATATAATTATATAAAAAATTAATTTTTTTATATAATTATTTTATATTAAAATATCATGTCAAGATTCATCAATATTTATATTGATAAAATCATATATTAATATTATGTAATTATATAAAAAATTTAAATTATTTAATCTTAAAATATTTGATGAAGATCAGTGAATATTTATATAGAAAGACAAGGGATGTGAACTAACGTTTGCGTTACGCCTAAGATTGGACACCTTGCTATGTTTACAAAGGATGAAAGTTAGCAAACTAATGATGGATTTCGTTAAGTGTGTTATTCTCAAACAACAGCCAATTTAAAATGATTTTGGATTGTTTTTGAGACGGCACTTTTTGACTCTGATTCATCAATAAAAGCAAAAAAGTGACGTGGCATATTAACAATGCTGGCTTCAAACTGAAAACAATGGTTTAATTGTGGAAATAAGTACAAATAATTAAATTAATCCATACACACCGTGAGTTTCTAGAAGTGAGCATGGATGAAGTAAATGATATTAATTGGAGCAATATATTTTGTTTTGATTCCTAATCATTAATGACAAAACTTGACAAAGTTTCCACCTATTTCTTGGATCCAAGTACGCAGCATAATCATGAATAACCTATGATACCAAAGTTAGTGTGTAAATCTTAAAAAATAATGGATTTGTATAGAATTGACCAATTTATTTTTGCAGGTATTACTTTTCATATATTGCCATTCTGGAAGGCTTTATTTTGCTATTTGCAGCTTAAAGTCAATGTCAACGGAGCTGGAAATAAAATTGTAGAAATGAGGAATAACTCAATTGCATGGAAGTTGGATCATAAACAACTACGCATATGTAATAATAAATCAATGTGTGAACATGAATATTTCTCAGCAAAATACTTTCCACAATTGACTTGTACTTTTCCTCTCCTCACAGACTTGTAAATTGTATGTTCACATTGCCATCGTAAAATTCAACCCTTTACTTAATGTCAAAGGAAAACACGTTGTATACGCTATAAGTTGAAATTGATTTATTCACGATCTAAAAAGTAAAAAAAAAAAAAAGAATTAATTTATAATTTAAATTATTAATATTTTTCTTATTTATATAATTTTTATGTCAAAGATAAATTTATTATTATGTAAATTTTTATAAATTATACATTTATTAATTTTAGATAAAAATTACATAAATAAATAAAATATTAACGAGATTAATTATAAATTATTTTTTATATTTTAAATTATAGATAAATAAATTTAATTCAATCTATATCACATGAATGTTTATTTCTCAATAATATAAGTTCAACCAATTCGGTGGTTGAACCCACCTCATGCATATCTCGGTCCTCAAACTCCAAATTTAATTTCAAATTTTAGCTAACTCTAATACTACAAAATAAGGAATCTAGTTTAGCTTGTCAATCTAATCTTCCTCATCCAGACTCTTAACCTCTTCTTTCACTTCACAATCACATTCACCAAACTTAATCTTAATCTATCTACAGTCTTTGGACTTTAATCTTAAACCACGTCTACAAATTATAAATATGATTATTATATAATTTATTTTATATTTGCTAATATTTTTTTTTATAATTAATCCTATATGATATTCTTATTTAAATATTATACAAATTATAAAAAAGAACAAAAAAGAAAGAAAGAGAATGAGAGTTTTTGTTATTATCCATCACAATGACAACAAATGCAAAAGAAATAAAAAAAATGAAGTTAATATAAATATAAATTTTAATATTTTTTAAAATTTTGATTAAAATAAAAATTATTTAAATAATTTTAATTTAATCAAAATTATTATCTATAATAAATTATTAAAAAAATTTAAAATATAATTAAATATCTTTAAAATTTATTATAATAAACCATTTAATCTATCATTAATTATTAAAAATTATAATCAATATATTAAATAAACGGGCCTTAGCTTTTTGAAAATATGTTTAGACCATGTGTTTTCTGAACTAATTATGGTTAAAAATAATCAATGTACGAAGGAATCCTGTTTTAAGTGGGAGTGCAACGCCACTCGGTTTCTTACGCTTATGCCGTCAAACCTCAAAGACATCCAAATTCTGACAAGTCGTAGACTCCCTTCAAAGAATTTGTCAACTCTAGAGAGAGAGAGAAGAGAGAGAGAGAGAGAGGGGAAAAAGAAGAGGAGGGGGCAACCAAAACCAAGTAAGCAACCAATTAAAGGAACCTTTTGAAGCCTTCTCTCAAAGCGCCTCTTTATTTATAAAGCCACGGACCGATATCAAAACTTCAAACGCAGCACCCAAAATAGCCTACTCTTTCACAACATGAGCTGGAGCAGAGGCCACATCATTGGCCACGGCTCCTCAGCCACCGTCTCCCTCGCCACCTCCTCCCACGCTGCCGACATCTTTGCTGTCAAGTCCACCGAGATCTCCCAGTCACAGCTATTACAGAGGGAGCAAAAAATCCTATCTTCTTTATCCTCACCTTATATAGTTAGCTACAAAGGCTGTGACATCACCAGCGAGAAAAACAGAGTCTTCTACAATATTTTCATGGAGTACATGCCCTTTGGCACAATTATTCAAGCAATTCGCCGGCATGGTGACGACCGGCCAGACGAGTCAATGATCGCGTACTACACACGGCAAATCTTGCAGGGGATAGAATATTTACATTCAAATGGATTGGTGCATTGTGATATTAAAGGTACCAATATTTTGATCGGTGAAGACGGTGCCAAAATTGCTGACTTTGGATGTGCTAAAAGGGTCAATGTAGCAGGGGAGGCCATGGCGGCGCCGATCAGCGGCACACCTATGTTCATGGCTCCGGAGGCAGCGCGTGGGGAAGAACAGGGTTATCCGTGTGATATTTGGGCACTTGGGTGCACCGTGATTGAAATGGCTAGTGGAGTTTCAGCTTGGCCTAATGTGACTGACCCTGTTTCAGTTCTTTACCGTATTGCGTATTCCGGCGAAGTGCCGGAGATTCCAGGTTTTCTATCGGAGCAAGCAAAGGATTTCCTGGAAAAGTGCTTGCAAAGGAATCCGAAAGAGAGATGGACGGCTAGTCAGCTGCTAAAGCATCCTTTTCTTGTGGAATTAAATTCCTGTGAAAAGAAAATCCAGGAATCTAATTCAAGCTCACCAACGAGTATTCTTGACCAGGGAATTTGGAATTGTTTGGAGGAGTCAGAAAGCCTTGGCAATTTGATTCATACAAGTTTTAAGAATTCTGCTTCTGATAGGATCAGAAAATTAGCAGTTTGTTCTTCAGGGGGGCCCAGTTGGAGATGGGATGAGAATTGGATCACAATTAGAGGGAATGATGAAGAAGCAGAGGATGAAGTCGAAGAAGCTGGTGCCATTTGTGGGTCAGAGACAGCTTCAACTAGTGATGGTGTGTATGAGTTTGACAAAAGCAATGTTGGTGAAAGTAGAATTTGTGGGTATTTTTGTGAAGATTTTAAATGTAGGGAAGTTAGTGTTGGCAGTTTTATTTTTCATATTGGCATTGACAAGATGCTACTCCCTTCAATATCACATTTTTTATAGTTCAATAATTTAAAACCCTATTTTTAAATGAGAAATTGTCCTTCAGATTTGATTTATTGTGAATTTAATAATAAAGATAAATACAAATATAAATATGAATATCATTAAATCGTTAAATTTTATAAATATTATGTTTATTTCTTTACTATAAACTTCATTCAGACAAAAATTCACTCTTGTCAATAAGTTTTTTAGGGAAAGTCCTCTCATGTGATAAAACTTAGTAGGGTTGGTTAAAAGTTTGATACATAATGTTATGAGACCTCTTCTAGCATCAAGCCTAACTCTATTTATGCTTGGTGGGTTTATTGGGTTTAAATGCCTTGAGCTCTAGCTAAAACTGAACATTTTTCTTGGGCAAAAAAGTGGGAAATTCAAATAAAACAGAAGGAAGAGTACAAGGTGGACAGCTCTTAAGTGGTTGCCTCATTTTAAGAACCCTCTACCTATTCTCTTACGTGTTTTTATTGGTTGATTCTCATGAAGCAAAAGGGACCAATGTGGCCAACTTAGCGCCACGTCTCTTCTACCTTTTCTTTCTGTTGGTGGCTTTGCTTGTTTTTTTTTTTTCCTTTCTGAAGACTCAATTTATCTGTATTTGGTAGGTCTGAAATTAAAGTTCCATAACCGGTTAAGCTACAAAGGTAAATAAACTTGTAAACTTCCACTCCATTCGTACCAAATAGTATGAAAAAATAGGTTTCTGGATTTTTATTCCAGATATTTCCTTAGGTGGGTTTCAGCCAATACAGTAGGTTAAACTGTGCGCAGAAGTCAGAGTCTAAGTGGTTGAAAAACTTTTTTAAGCCACAAATTTCGGTCAACCCCCGCTACGTTTAGGTATTCTGTGCATGCAGTCAACTTTAAAGGAAAAATATTAGTTGGATTAATATTATGAACAATGTAACAAAATCTGAATATATAAAATTAATAAATAAACAGAGTCAACTTAATTTAAATTATGATATATGTACAATTGAGAATTAAAAATATATACTAACTTTAATGTAAATATAATCAATTATATATCAAAATATATTACATCAGATGATGAGGGAGTTTGCTCTTTTCCTTATTATCATTGATCAAAAATAATAAAATCACCTAATGAAATTAATTTTATTCAACACATAATTTAAGTGTAGGGTACTCTCCTGAATTTGCCACAACATATAAGCAATGGTGGATTCACGTTGGGTCCAGTGGAGACTCATGCCTCCATTCAATTTTTTTTAAAATATATTATAATACTAAAAAAAATAATTAAAAAATTAAATTAAAAATTCGACAAGTATTAAATTGAAAAGATTCTTTAAAAATGAAACCTAATGAAAGGAAGTAGAGAATTTAGGGATCAAATTATAAATTTCTCCATTTTAGAGAATATCCAGAGATCCTGTGTCCGTTTTTAAATATAAAATTAATTTGTTTTTACTAAAATAATTGAGACAAATCTATTTTTGGATTAAAAAAATTGTCATCTAGACTTTAATCTCGTAGGCGCTAGGAACAGATACAGCAGCTGGCCATCCACAAGTTGAAAACTTGGTTAATGAAGGCAATTTGCCAATCTAATAGTAAAGTTTCGAAGCCTATTCGTGATTCTATACTACCCGGGGCTTCAGGAGCCAGAACTATTTGGCTTTGTTCTTTTAAGCACAACCGCACAAGTTAGCTTCTTTAAATCATTATAAAAGATTCCTTTGTTAGAATATGAAATAATTGAGAAGAAAGATTGACGGAAATCTGCGGACTACGTTCTTATGAGATATTCAAATTGTATTGATACTGATGTATGGCCTACAAGCTTATGGATATAGTGGAGTGGAAGTCCAGTTTCTTAATATGCCTGTTGGAAAGGTA
Organism: Saraca asoca; assembly: GCA_026873985.1. Lineage (NCBI taxonomy): Eukaryota > Viridiplantae > Streptophyta > Magnoliopsida > Fabales > Fabaceae > Saraca > Saraca asoca. Next base: position 8,607 of record JANHAO010008075.1, on the reverse strand, counting down.
ACGCAATATAAAAAGTGAAAGATAAAAAGAAGATGGGATGAGTTTGAGCCACGGGGTGAGATGAGAGATGAGAGAGAAGCTGCTAGAATCTTCTTTAGGGAGCCCATGAAGCCACATAAGACATGCCCACTCCAACACCTAGATTGTTTTACAAACCTTGTGCAAGTTGACTAATCGAGTTAGGCCCATTTGGCATAATAAAAATTTACTCCTAATCTACCACACCATTTTCTAATACTTTATATCTAAACTCGTTCCAATGGAGCACCAAGTTTCAATTTTAAGTATTTGGTAGATAGTAAAAATTTTCAAATAATGTTAATTGCACTTATTTCTGTGCACAAGAATGTGTATTTACTGTATATAATATCATAATATAAATGATTGAAATTAATAAACAAATGAGATCAGTCAAAATTTAAATTGTAACAATCTATGCATTATATACATATATATGCATAAAATCAAGTGGAAATAACAATATTCAAAATTTTTACTCAATTTTAGTGGATTGGAGTTGCAGTGCAGATATATTTTAGCCTTTTCAAGCGCTAAAATCCGGAATAGACAACGTCATGTGACAAATGGCCTGTACATTGATGAAATTTTTTGTTCAAATGGCCTTTCATTTTTGTTGTTGTTGTTTGCTTCCTTTACAGTAACACTATTTAGCTTAGCTAGAGAGAATCCATTATTTTTCTAATCAGATAATCCTGCAGTGGTCTAATTTAAAACTCTCTCTTTTCTTTCACCGTATCCTATTGTCAATTATTCCAATAATATGCTCATATTTCATATAATAAGCCAGTCTGTTACATCATAAAATGACTTGAAAGATTTTTAAATTTCTCAAGCTTGTTGCAAAGTAACAGTCAAGCGAATGAGAGAGTAAGAGGTGGCCACATCAAAAGATATAGTCTCCAATGCAGCAAATCCCCTTGCAAACCTGAACTTCCCAGTGCCAGAGACCACAGATACCTCTCTATAATTATCAAGTTGACGGCTAATGCCTTGGATCTCCAATGTGCTACCCTTGTACTGCAAATTGGTGAATGCAATGGAGACTTCAACATGTACATTTGAGCCGTCGAAGGCAGAGACCACCAGCAGGCCTTGAGCTCGGCCAACTTGGGCGGAGTTCTGGTTAGGGGTCAGTGTGACAGGGTCATCAACTATAGAGATGGTTCCAAATGTGCTAGATGACCTAACCCTTGCCTGCAGGCCGGTTACCTGGACAATGGTGGCATTAGGCCCCGATGCAACTTCTTGCAGGTAGAAGACTAAGGTGGAAGTTTGGTTAGGCCTTTGGCATTTGGCTTGGCCAATGAGAATGGCTAATACAGCCAGTGATAAGCAGATAAATTTGATTGGTATTAGAAATGAGGGTGCCATTAGTGTATGATTGTCAAGGTTTGAGAGATTGGAACTGGGAAATGATGAATTGTGGTGGTGTGTGATGCTTGCTATTTATGCCAGTGAGAGATGGGGATGACAGTTAAAGCAAGAACTTGAAATTCTCTGAAGCAAGTATATTAAATGTATATATCAAGCGTTATAGCATTGTTGTTTGCACGTCAGAATATCATATATCGTGAGTAAAAGTAATTCAATGAGCAAATCATGAGAAAGAGAGGCTCTACTTGAAGAAACTATGCCCCCCAACAAAAAGCATAGCTAAAAAATAAAAAGGAAAGGATAAATTGAATATATTGATTTCAGTAATATATACAGGACATATGGAGGGGAAAGTACAAGGATTTTTTTGCCACTTCCTTTTCCTCTCTCTTTGAAGCCAAAAAATGTTTTGGTTGCTATCTGAATGAACCAGGAATGTTGCCTGGGAATGACGAATTGAACTTATAGACGTCTGTTTGTGTGAAGGAATGGCGTTTTGAGCCCCATAAAGAACGGGAAATTATACTTACCTTCTTGTCTACATGTGTATTCTACACATCGAACCAGAGTTTTAATCCAGATACAAAGTTGTCAATAACAGAAAATACATCAAGTTCCTTAGCAGTCTGCTTACCATTATCAAAGCAAAATTAAGAACTGACTAAATGACCTATACATTGATAATAATTCAAAGTCTTTTAGGTATAGCCATTGTCCTTAAATCCAGAGTATATATACTTCTTTCTAGTTATACACCGAAAAGCAAAAAATTCAAAATTCTTATTCTCTCTTCTAATCACGTCCTTTCTAGTTTATACACTGAAAGGTATCAAATTCAAGATTCTCATTCTCTCTTCTAATCACGTCCAAACCAGATAGTTTAGAGCAGTGAAACGAAGGAGAACAGAACATTGCTTTGCTAGACATTGAACCCCTTATGAACTCTTTTTGCCATCAAGATGCACCGGACTCTGGTCAATTGCCTCCAACTGACCCCGAAGATTCTGATTGTCTTCCAAGAGGCGATCATATTCCATAAGGAATCCTTCAGATTGCTTTCTAAGAGCCCCTACTTCACTTTCCAAAGTCTTGGCCTTGTTTCCTTTCACCTGACATTCGGATTCTAGCTCCTTAAGCCTGGACCTCAATGCAGCAATCTCCTCCGTCAATGCTTTATGCTCCTCAGTGCTGCCATTTTTAGCTTCATCAAAACTTCTATTTTGTTTCTTTGCAGCCTCCATGGCCTTCCTCAGTAACCGAAGCTCTCTAATGTAATGGTGTAACCGATCAATCATCAGAGCAAGGAATAAAATAAAACCTGCACATGAGATTAAGAACCACCGAACTCAATGCATGATACATCAAATGATGTTACTTAGTAAAAAAGAAATCTAGTTGAAAAGAGAAAAAATACTAATAAGATAACATTGCATCTTGCACATTGAAACCGTAAGGGGAAAAAAACATAAATTGCAGTATGCTATATATGAATGAAGGAAATACATATAGCAAAAAATAAATGGCAAGAATTTGAACCTCCCTAAAGCAATAAAGAGGCATATATATACCACAAATTGCTCCATAAAAGAAACAACTACTTAAGAATCAAATTAACCAGCATGGACTTCCAAAAGCTACTGGCATCTCAGATCCAATACATTGAAGATTGAACTTGAAAAATGAGATGGATAAAGCAACACAATATGTTGCCAAATGCTAAAGGGACAAAAAACCATTAACCCAAGGAAAGTAAGACAAGATCAAATCTGTCAAAAAGGCAAGGAGTGTACTAGGTAAAAGTTGTGGCATAAGAAATCAATTTCTATATCTGCAACATAGAAGTGATATTCAACAAACTCACCAGTACTTTTTTTCTACTCAGTTTCTTATAAGAAACTTCTAATTTTTCCTAGGGTATCTTATCCAATTGTCTGTCTCCTAACACCTCGCAACTCAAATGATCCAAAGTTCAATACAGTCTATGCATAACCATAAAATGTTCATTGCATGGTCATACAAGATCACATAACTAAAATTTGTGCCCAGAACACTAAGAGCAAAATATTCATTGTTGGCATCAGCTCTAACTCAAGAACCACCCCCCCCCCCCAAAAAACAAAAAAAAAGGTCAAAGATAGTTAAAATAGTAAATAAAAAATTTATTTACATGACGCATGTATCTAAAATGTTAATGTAATTGATTTTAAGTCAGATACAAAGGAAGTGAGACCCATGAGCAGCATTACACATGCAAATCAAACCAATCTAGAGACAGATATGCCAAAAAGGACATATACTTAAAGGGAAACTCCACTTAGCTTGCAGTAAGTTGGATGTTATCAACCATAGACAGCGTTGAAAAACAAAATCGTCATGGGATACACTAAAATAACCATTCTCAACTCATATCCACAGGCTGACGTGAAAGCACTTTCTTCTTAGATATCATCATTTTATAGCAATATACGATAATCCACAGTTAACTAGACCCACAAATCACAGCATAGATTCTAATGTTATGTTCAATTATCAGTATGCCCAGGAATATTCGACTATATTCCAAAGTCCAAAAACGTCAATTTCCGTTGACCTCAATTTCATAGTAAGCAAGGAAATGATTTAATCAAATTGAACCGACGAGAACAAACTCAAGAGCAAACAGGGAAAGGGGCCTACGGAGGGATGGCGGTATTCCTCAACCAATCATGCCAAAGGGGTTAAGTTCAACAGAAAAAAAGCAGGAATTTTAACTGCACGATTGAGAATTTACCCATTAGAGAAGCTTCAAGCATACGCTGAGACATAAGCACTTGATCGGTGGGATTCATTAGACCGGCCTCATTTGTACGTTCCTGGATCGTGAACAGACTGTGAAGAGTGGAAGCAAGCACAATGAGCAATGTGGCAGCGACGGTCTTGACGACGACTGGGCCACGACCTCGCTTGACCTGATCCAAGGTCATGAGAACCAGCTTCCTCAATGGCGTCTTGAAAACAAGGGTTATAATCACAGCCATTTCGAAGGCCAAGACTATGTATAGAAGCTGGAACATCTTCTGCTGCTATAAGTAAAGCAAACCCTAGACCAACAGTTTCTCTTAAGAAGGAGAAGAGAGGAGTGGTAACTTTGCATTCAGATTCCTAGTTTCGCAGTTCAGCAATGTTTGTGCTTTAATAGGGATGACGACTTGACCGACAGGTATCAGCAATTTATGGTTATAAAATAATCGCGTATATCCTTACAAAGGAGGCAGGTGTGAACAAAGAGATTATGAGAATTGCAAGTACGGGAACTACACTCCCAGCTTCCTTTATACCTGTATTATATAATATATAATAATGTTAATATATATTAAATTATTTTCTTATTTTTTGTAATTTCATTCATTTTTTCCCTATAATTTAAAATTTTTAGATTTAATTCTTATACTTATTTTTCATCATTAATTAAATATTTTATATCATTTTTTATTAAATTTTATTAATAATTAATATAATTTGATAACATTCTTTTAACGTGGTTTAATAATTATTAATGTAAAATTTTTATATAATTTTTATCAATATTTAAGTGACAATAATTTAAATAAATTAAAATATTTTATATAATTATATCATGTTTAAAGAAAAATGATGGATTTCTTATCATTTATTTTATAAATAACTAATAAATTATTATTTATAAGAATTAATTACTAATAAAATTTAATAAAAAATAAAAATAAATATTAAATTAGAGAAAATTAAGTATAAGATTTTAATTCAAAAATTTTAAACTATAAAGATTTAATTAGAAATTAAATAAACTACAAAGAAGAGGAAGAAGTATCAAAATTATGCATGTAATCATTTGATTTAAATATAAAAAAAAATCAGAGTAAACATCAATTAAAATTTTATATTCTTATTTGTTGCGAATTTTTAGATAATTATTATTTTATAAAGGTTCAAAGGGTACGAATGTCTTTTTGTTATATGAGATACAACATTTTTTTGTTATAATTGGTGGTTGACATGTGATTTATGATAATTTTACCATACCTATTGTAGCAAGTTAAAAACCTATAGAGCAATTTAAATGGAGTCCTTGGAATAATTATGAATTTCAAAAAGGGACATAAAGGGGTGAAATTAGAATCTTTTTATCATAGTTGAACCAAAAATTCATATTACTCAACTTGTTCCTGCTCTCACGTGGCCCTCATACCCTCCCAAACTCATATTGAATTTCAATGCAAAGAAATTTAAAGGAATAAAAGTTTGTCTGATTTTTGCCGATGCATAAAAAAAAAAACTGACTCATCAAAGTAACAGGGTGTTTTAAAAAAAGGGCCCAAATCTTATGAGTATTAAATTGATGGTTTGGATTCATTTTTGTATCTCACGCAATAAGAAACATGTACTTGTACTATAGAATTCTCTTTATTTTATTATTATTACATGCAAACTTCATACTTTATTTAAATAAATTACAATAAGATGTAAGTAAAATGTATTATGTAAATAAAATGAAAAAATAATGATGGATACTAGGATTTAAAGATTTAATAGAGATGAAGATGAGTATTCAAAAATTTACTGATGTAAATATAAATATGAAAATAAATAGATAATTTTTAAATAGAGATAAATATTGAGATCTTATGATTAATTTATTTTATTGAAAAATATTTTTCGTAAAAAATCTTATTCATTTATATATAAATAAAAAAAATTTATATCATTTATATATTTTGTAAATAATATATAATAAAATGAAATTTTTTATAAAATAATAATAAACTTTTTTTTTGGTTAGACTGCTCGCGCATAGCCATACATATTTTGCCAAAACAAAGGGGTCCCGGTGGTCTGCCCACACCCTCCCGTGTTCTTATTGCTATCAGCATTAATGGTTTGGTTTCATGTGGGACCGTGTACGATCTGGGTTTGGTTCTGTGTGTGCATTAGCCCAATGAAAATTCGCGAGATGAACAAATTGTAACCGTAGTTAGAACCCAGTCATTTTCTTTCTCGATGTCGCGCATTAAATCCATATCTACTCCTTCGTCTGTCTACCGTCAAAGTCGGGCACCTAAAATTGAAATCTTTTTTGCCGAAATAGAAGGTTAAAATTGGAAATTAATTTATCATGAATCTATATGATATTAACAATTAAAGTTTTTGGTGGTCATTTTTATTATTGTTAGACTGCTACGTATTAGCTTAATCAGAGTTTTTTTCCCGCCAAATTTAGTGTTACTGCACAAACGCTATGTTTTACTATCCGAAGCATAATTGTGATGTAACCTTTGTTGTACTTTTTTTTTTGTTGGTCATTTCTGTTTACTTTTGACAGAAGTAAAGTTGTCAATATAAGTTAACTATTGATAAGTACATAAATAATGACAACTTCATTAAATGCATGCTAATGACTTCCTATGTACCAAGACTTTTCTCTTTACTTTGTTTTGTTATGTTAAATATTTTCTTATCTAAAAATACTTTTTTTATATTGTATTTTTTGCTGAAGTTTTATAGAGGCTTCTGTAGGCGAGGATTGAAGTACTTTAATTTCTTCTTGTTAATGCTATTTTGGTTAACAATATTTAATGTGTTGGATAATTTATTGTTGGTTGTGGTTATTTATTTCTGATTAATAATGATATGAATATGTTATGTGTATCTATTTAGTGGTTTGGTAAATTGTAAAATTTATGATTTACAATAAGCAAAGTAAAACATTCTATTATTCTGGAGAAAAAAAATATTTTATTATTATGAAAAAGTTACATGTATATAGCTTTGTTGACGTCGGATTTTGGTAATGACCTAAACCCCGACCAACGAGTAGAATGCTTCAGGATCTCAGACCTTCATCCAGTTCAAGTATAGCAAAAATAACAAAATAAGAGGGGGAGAAGGGAAGAGCAGGAGGAAGACACAATGTTTAACGTGGTTCAGCTAAATCCGGATGTCACCAGACCCTAAGTCCACGATAGCGTGTTATTGAGACAATATTTTTATAATGTTACAATGTTTGATCTCTGTTTTGGCACAGTTTTGGCATAGTTCGACCTCTCTCTTTTTTTCTTTTTTCTTTTTTGCAGAGGGGCTCCTTCCTCGTATTTATAGAGGATGAGAGGGTACAATAGGAATTATATATGTAGTAAATAAGTTATATCAGTATTTAATGTACAAGACAATGTATACAGACTGAATCTCCTTTTTCGGCTACTGCAGGTTATTTTCTGCGAATGGGCCCCACTTGTCCGTTGGGGCAAGACATGACTTGATCTTCTGTCGGACGAGCCTTCAGGTCGCTGGTTATGCTTTGTTAATCAGGTTGCTTGCCTAACCTTGGGGATTGGGAGGTTGAGCTCGTTCCTTTGCACATGAGCTTCCCCTGGCGAGGTCGCTTCCTGATGCGACCTAACAATAAAGCGGTCTGGAGATTCCTTAGCCGGTCCTTCTGTCACTCTAGGACTATTCGCGGGCTCATTCAGAATGAGCTGGTTTCCTCATATAACATTAGCCCCCAACTCTCAGCTCACTTTGTGGGCTGGGAGTTGAAACTCTTCGATTCCTGATTAGTCAAAGCCTTTTCTCGAGATTATCGTTTCATCTGTTCCAAGCCGTGCTTCTAACGGCACGTGTCCAACAGTTATTACTGGGTCAAATCAGCCTTTTTTGAGGCTATTAATGACAATGGTTGGGGGAGTGAATCTGGATCATTCGGTAGAGCCGACCTCGGTTCTATATAAGGGAGAGGCAGTCCCTTCTACTCTTGTATTGAGCAAATCATGGAGTTTCCTGATAAACCACCACCGTTTTTAGTATTCTAGCCTTCCTCAGAGGTGCATATGGTCTGTTACATAGAAAACTTGGAGGACTCATCTTCCTCGGTAACATGGAAGGATCTCATATAGATCCTAGATACGTCTTCTTGGCTTCACCATGAGGCATTTGTTCAGCCAGCCAAGCCCCCGGGGCTTCCTGATTATCTTCCTTCAAGAGGGACAAGTGGTCGAAGATGAAGGGCTGCAGTGCTGCCGCTAATTGTTCACTAGAAGAAGAAAGTTGCGACGCACGGGCTCTGATAAGCTAAGGCACGACCCCTTGTGGCTGATCCTTCTTCTTAGTTATAGGTTTTTCCCTTTGTATTTTGCTTAGTCTGTATCCAGAGCTTTCTGATGTAAATCTACCTCGTTAAGGTCTTTTAATGAATAAAAT
>JANHAO010008074.1:0-19573 GCA_026873985.1 Saraca asoca | reverse complement strand
ATAACTCAGTTAATTCTTATAATAATAAATTAATTAAATATAGTTACATAATTAAAGGAATAAATTCTACTAAAATTTTGTAAGAAATGTGATTGAATTAAATTGATATTAAAAAATTTTAATCAATAAATTGATATAAATTAAATAAATGAGTGATCAAATTGATATACAGAACATATTTAATATAATTATTTTATAAGTTAAATATTTTTTAATTTATTAATCAAGTCACTATATTATAATTTTTTCATGTTGTAATATATTTCAAAAATAAGAAAAAATAATTTATTTGATTAAAAAAAATTTTCAGCTTGAAAATTGCTTGTTTATATTGGATTATAATTAATATTTGAAAAATAAAGAAAAATTATTAATTATATATTTTTTTAATAGTTGTTTCATTCTCATTAAAATATAAATATTTTTATTCCTCTTTTCTTTCCTCCTATTTTCCTTCCAACCAATTAATAAACTTCTCTTTTCTTTCTATTTTTTACCTCTTATTTTATTTCTTACCAATCAACAAAATTTTCTTTTCTTTTCTTCTCATTTTCTTTCTTTTCCTTTTCTTTCCTCTTCTTTTCTTTTCTCTATCTTTTTCTCTCCAACCAATCAGGGCCTTTGGGTCAAACTCAGCTCTTGTTTTGCCAATCAATAAGAAGGAGAAAGGTTAGGCTTTATTAGATCGGCCCAATCGTGGTCATTTCGGCCATCGCCAGCTCAACTACAGTAAAATAGCATTTAACAAATTGGGTCAAGCTCAAATCTAAACCCCATGAAAGCCCAAACTATCAAAATCTCACACGTGGCTGAATCTCTGGTGCCACCGCAGGTAAATCAGTCTGTCCCTTATCAACCTTCAATCCGTAACTATTTCGCATTTTCTTTCCTCAGCTCAATACCCTTTTTTCCCTTCTTCGGGATACTGAAGGAAGACACACCTTAAAATCGCCGATTTGCGGGAGAGGCCAAAGCTCCAACCATGGCTGCAGAGACGCTCCCGTATCAGAACGGTGTCGTTGGCCACAGGGATCTGAACGCCAATGCCGAATCCACCGTCGCCGCCTCTGCCAAGAAGTCGCGGGAGAGTGAGCGCCGTCGTCGCCGCCGGAAGCAGAAGAAGAACAAGTCCTCTCAGTTGCTGGATTTCACCGCTGGCGAAGATAGTGACGCCGCAGCTACTGCTGATGATGAAGCTAAGGAGAATAATGATCCGCAACAGGTGCTTATCATGTTCTTATTAGTTGTGAGTATTTTGGGCTTTGGTGTGTTGAGTTAGACGGTTCTTCAATGGAGGTTTGTAATTAATAATGGATTTTTTTGGTAGAACAAATTGGAGCTGAAGCAATTGATGATCTGCAATTTTAAATTTACTTTTGTTAAATAAAACTGATGTAGTAAGGTTAGGATTTATGAACTTGAAGAGACACTGTCGGTTGGCTTCTGAGTATTGGACTAGCTGAGTGTGCGATAGAGAAGCTTCAGGCACTCAGTTACTCTGTTAGGTGTTCTTGTATCACAGCTTAGGTGTTGTTTTACCGCCTAATAACTCAAGTCTCTGTGAAAAATTAGATTTAGGATTTTTTTTGAACCATATATTTAAACTATTGTTATAGAGATATTGGAAGAAAAGAAATGCTGGGAATAGAGGTTGAAGCTTTGGTCACTTCTATCTAGTATACAAGGACTTTAGCTGAGCGCATATATTAAACTGCATTGCGGTTAAGTTTCCTGAGATAGGCCCACTAAGTGATTTAGTTTATGGAGCATTTAGGTTGCACGTGTAAGTTATTTTGGAATAAGCACAATGGGACGAAGACTAGGATTGCAAAGTGAAAGTTGTTATTGGGTTATAAAAGTATTTTGAAAGGAAGGTGGATTTTTTTTTTTCTTTTACAGATTATCTATTTGTTTTTGTAGGTTTTGGTTTTTGATATTATTTGTAAGCTTAAAAATTAGAATGCAGTTTGATTATTTTTGAAATGGACAGCATGTGCAAAATCTCATTTCTGTGGCGTGTTTGATTTTAGTTCTTTTCTTGTCTTTTTGTCCAAATTTGCCAACGTGTGTCAATGTAGTCTGTTTTAGGAATTATATAGGCTGTCAGATTTTGGCAGAACTATATTTCCTTTTGCTATGATGCAAATATGATTCTATTAATTGTAACGTTTAAATAGATGGTGACTTGCATACATTGATGCTATTTTTTTTTTCTAACTTGTAGGTTGTGGAACAAGTTGAAGTTGAATATGTACCAGAGAAAGCAGAGCTAGATGAAGGCCTGGATGACGAATTTAGAAAAATTTTTGAGAAATTTAGTTTTAGTGAAGTTACTGTTTCTGAGGTAATGAATGGGTCTCAATTGACTATATCTTATTGCATCTTCTTTGTTTATTAGATAATTTTAATGATTGTTTTCTTCTAAACAACCAGGATAATGATAGGAAGGATGAGTCAGCAGAGAATGCAGATGCTATTAAGAAGGCTGACTCAGATTCTGAAGAGGAAGAAAACGATGATCAACAAAAAGATAAAGGCCTCTCAAACAAGAAGAAGAAGGTGCAGTGATATCTATTATTTTTTTTAGTTCTTTCTAATTTAAATTAATTATTTTCATTGTTTCCTTTGACATCATAATTATGCTGAAATGGTTGCCTTTTGTGTTCAGCTTCAACGGCGAATGAAGATTGCTGAACTGAAACAAATTTGCTCAAGGCCTGATGTTGTTGAGGTTGGAATATTCTGTTTAGTATTTTGAACTTGCGAGTTCTTATCCTCAGTTACGAGTTTAGCCCATGTTCATTATGCACGTGTTATAGAACATTTTTTCTTTCCTTTTTTAAGGTGTGGGATGCCACTGCAGCAGATCCAAAGTTGCTGGTATACTTGAAATCATATCGGAACAGTGTACCTGTACCAAGGCATTGGTGTCAGAAGAGGAAATTTTTGCAGGTTAGTTAGCCTATCTAAAATTGATTAATATGGGTTAAAGATGCAAACATGTCTGATGCATGTGGTCTATATGAAGGATGTAGGAAATGGGTAAGATGACGTCGATATGGTTTCTCTTATATGTATATATGTGTGGTGCTTGCAGGGTAGCAGCTGTGACAATCACCAAGCAAGGACTTGTAGGTGTTTGACAATGGGCATCCTTGAATATTTTCTTCTTTAAAATCTTTGCTAGATTGCATGGGGTTATGGATATTTGTAAAATATTATGTTATATGTTATATATAGGTGTTTATAATCATATTGACTTATGTGCATGATACTATTAGGCATTTGTTTATAATTAAGGTGCTAATAGTTCTGCTTTGATTTTTCAGATGTCTTTCCTTTGTTCTTATTGCCGGGGCTGAATTCCTCATCTTCTATGTTTAATAATTGATATTACTTAGCCACAGAATTTAGAAAGTCTATATCCATATCTCATCCAAAATTGTGTTGTTTTCTCAGGGGAAACGAGGTATTGAGAAACAACCATTTCAGCTTCCTGATTTCATTGCTGCCACTGGAATAGAAAAGATCAGACAGGTAATGCATTCTTAAATCTGTCACGTTTTGATGGTTTGCCTGGTATGATGTTTTAATGTGGGTCAAAACTACACTGAACCCTCCCAAACCATTTTAGGACACAAGCAACATAGGCTACTTAAATCAAAAGTAGTTGCTGCTTGCCATGAATGCAGACTGAGTCACTGAATGATTTTAGATAAAATTAGAAAAGAAGCAAGCCAAATATCTACATGAGATTCCGTTACAAATTTTTGTATGCTTTTTATGTTTTATGACTGCTTAATCCTCTTCAATGCTGGCTTTGATGGTTTCTGGAAATCTTGATTTCATTTGTTAGATGCTGCTGTCAATAAAAATATCATTGTTCAATCAAGTTATGAATATCTCTATTTTGTCACTCAAGATTTTATTTCGGTTAGGTTACTGGTAGAATCTCATCTCTCTGAGAATTTTGTTTATTATGTGATAATTGGGCACTTGTTCTGACCTTTCTGTTGGAAGTTGGTCAAAGTGTTGGGCCCTGATACAAATTGGGATCTGTGTAAATGTATATATACAATTAAAATAGCATGGCTTTTGGTAATGATTTTTACCCATTTTGTAACTTGTAGGTTTAGATGTGGATATTTCTTTGGAATTAGCATGATATGCATAACCTAAATCTTGCTATGCATTTGCTTTTCAATCATCTGTATGTTTTGGCATGGATGTCTATCTGTGTTTTTTATTTATCTGACTACAATGCTGTAGCTACTATTTATCTGTTTGGCACTTACAGGCTTACATTGAGAAAGAGGATGGTAAAAAGTTGAAGCAGAAGCAAAGGGAACGTATGCAACCAAAAATGGGGAAAATGGATATTGACTATCAGGTTTCTTTTATGCCCTAGTCTTTTGGTGTTGCTACAATAATTGCCTCATAATTGTGTTTTCAAACAATTTGTGATCCTTTTCTGATAGCACTTCATTTTTTGGTTGTTAGGTTCTTCACGATGCATTCTTTAAATATCAGACAAAGCCAAAGCTGACAACATTAGGAGACCTTTACCATGAAGGAAAAGAATTTGAGGTATAATCAAAGATGCTGCCTGCAATTTTAAAATACCCTAAAGTTGTGACCTTTATTAACTGTTGTGACATTTGCTAACTGCTTAGGCACTATCAGAACCTTCCACTTCTCATTGATATTTGAGTTGGAAGTAGATCTATCATGTGGAATGACTGGGTATTTGGTTAATTAAGTTGAGTGGAACTTGGAATTTTTGAGATGTGGGAAAAGGCATTTATTCTTGTAGCTTTAATAGTCATAACATGCTAAAGTTGATGCATTCACTAATTGCTATATAATTAGCAATGGTTTGATTTATGCAGAAAAAGTATTTTTTTCAGTATATATATATTTTTTTGGTAGATCATTGTGTGTGTGTGTCCTTTTTTTTAACTGAGTTGAAATTAAATGAACAAGGCATTTAATATAAACTTCCAACCCAAACAGATTAGTTAATATTGTGGCTTTTGTAGCTGATTTCGTATGGAAACCAACCTTCATGAAGGTTAGGCTGTTGTACGAGTTCTTTAGAAGCTGATATCTTTGCTACTCCTCGGTGTAATTTGTTTGATTTTTACCTTTAAATATGTTCTGAATTTTGTTTTTAGTTTCACTTCTGTAGGGACCTTCATGTATTTTTTCTGTACTCTTGAATGAGAGATCAGTTGACTCTCTTGACTCTCTGTCACTGATACAGTGCAGGAAATTCAGTATTTTTTTCCCATTTGTTTTCTGATTTGAAGAAGGGATTTATTGATAGCCTCGAACATAGCTTTCATAGTATCTTTTTCCCTTCCTGCTTTATTACTGGTAGGAAGTTTTAGTTTTTCTCTTTAGATGTTTTATTTTAAGAGTTGGATTATTTATCTTTTTATTGAGATATGCCCCCATCTAATGTTCTGGTTGAGCTTTCTCATTGTTTGAACATTTACAAGTTATAAACAAAAGCAAGTTGTAACTTCATTTTTTATTTTATATATTGATATTGTTGTTTATTTGATGTACAGGTAAAGTTGAGGGAGATGAAGCCTGGCATGCTGTCACATGAATTAAAAGAAGCTCTTGGTATGCCAGATGGTGCTCCTCCTCCATGGCTTATCAATATGCAGGTAAAAACCTAGAATGTCTTCTGGTGTGTTTATTAATTAGTAATCTGCCTTTCCCCTTTGACAATATTATCTGTTTCTTTTCAGAGATATGGTCCCCCTCCATCATACCCACATCTGAAGATTCCTGGGCTAAATGCTCCGATTCCTTCTGGAGCTAGCTTTGGTTATCATCCTGGTGGCTGGGGCAAGCCTCCAGTTGATGAAGTTAGGATTTTTTTTAATCTGCCATTTGTTTTTTCAATTCTTCACACTAGTTGCTGATTTTTCTCCACTTTATTGACAATTTTTACATGTTTGTGTCTTAACAGTATGGGCGGCCCCTATATGGAGATGTTTTTGGTGTTCATCAACAAGAAGAGCCTAACTATGAGGTGGGTTTACAGTGAAGTTCTACTGTTTGATATAAGAGGGCTAATTTCTTCCATTGCCAATGTCTTTTATCAAGCTGCCTTTATTTTTAGGATAATTTAGGTATTGTTGTTTATGGCATGCTGAAGTGCACACCATGATGCATGGCCTAGAGACACAGATTGTTGCATCATGCAACACCTATAGTGTGGTGCATTCCGTAAGAAACTCAACAGAAAGTCAACTTTTTTAATCATAAATTTCTAATTTCTTCTGCATAAATTTCTGTTCCATCTCCTCTATCCTTTTCCTTACATTCTCAACTCGGCCCTCATCTCTCTTGAAGCCAAAGTAAAGCTTCAAACTAATATCAATGTTCTGGAGTGAGAAGACCCACTAATAAACATAAGTCATTCCCAAAACCATAAATACAGGGGCATGATTCAATACCAGCCTTACAAAAGAGGCATAAATCAAGGTTCAAACCATGTTCCTGATCTCACTATCTGACCCCAGCATGACTTGTGGCATCTTTTAAAACACTGGTATTTGTAAATTAATTTTTATTTGTATGTTTTGTTGATTCAGGAAGAGCCAATTGATAAGAGTAAACACTGGGGTGACTTGGAGGAGGAAGAAGAGGAGGAAGAAGAAGAGGAGGAGGAAGAGGAACAAGAAATGGAGGAGGAAGAACTTGAAGCTGGTATTCAATCTGTTGATAGTCTTTCAAGGTATTGTTATCCATTTTAATATCTTTATGAGGTCTTATGGAGGTTATTTATTGGGGCTTATGGTGGAAAAGGATGGGGCTTGAGTGGGTTTAGTGTAGACTTTTAGTCATGTGTCTGTCAACTCATTTATTTCCTCTTTTAATTTACATTTTCTATCTCAGCACTCCCACTGGAGTGGAGACGCCTGATGTTATTGACCTTCGTAAGCAGCAGAGGAAGGAGCCTGAGAGGCCTCTCTATCAAGTGAGTCTTCTTATGCTTCTGCTTTTTCATCAGCTTCGATTTGTTTGTGAATGGTTGTATTTATTAACTTTTTATTATTTTCAATGTAGGTACTTGAAGAGAAGGAGGAAAGAATTGCTCCGGGGACTTTACTTGGAACTACACACACGTATGCAATCAGTAAATCTATATTTTTCCCATTATAAGTGTCACTTTGTATGTTTATCTGTTAACATGTGATGCTTGTTTCTATTCAGTTATGTTGTTGGCACTGGCACCCAGGACAAGTCAGCTGCTAAAAGGGTAAGAGTTTGTGATGGTGTATTTGTTTTGTTATCTTAAAGGATAACACGTTAACATCAAACTATGTCAAAAACTGTTTCTTCTTTCTGTGTATATGTTATGGTCTTATCTTTGAGGGATGACTTATTTGTGGATGTTGTATTTTCAGGTTGATTTGCTTAGGGGTCAGAAGACAGATAAAGTGGATGTCACTTTACAACCAGAAGAGTTGGAAGCCATGGAAAATGTTTTGCCTGCCAAGTATGAACACTTTCTCTATTAAATGCTAATTAGCTTGTTAGTAGTATTAACTATATGGGGCAATGATTTCATAACCCTGATGAAACCATTGCAGGTACGAAGAAGCTAGGGAGGAAGAGAAGATGCGGAGCCAGCGTGAGGATTTTAGTGACATGGTTGCAGAGGTATGTTGTTGTGTTCATACTTCATTCAACCTTAATACGAAGTCATGAACAAGACATTCTATCTTACTTTTGCATTGCTGTAAGAAGTTATCCTAGGAGGGAAGAGATAGAACATAAGACTGGAACTCAGCATGTGGACCCACACCTTTTAGGCCCCATTTTACATTTTTTTAAATTGGCCTTGATATATTATCAATTTCGTGGTCATTTTTGCAGAATGAAAAGAAGAGAAAGAGAAAGATGCAAGAGAAGGAGGGCAAGAATAAGAAGAAGGACTTCAAGTTCTAAAGTGCTCTTCAGTTCTGTTTCTTTCGCTGGAAACGTGGGCCTTGTCATCTACACCAAAGCAACTCTCGTTTTCCCGTAGGAACCTGTAATTTGTCGTCTGAAGCATGTCACATGTTATTGTCTGCAAGTAGTTATCACTGTTTTGGATAGGATTTATACTATTACTATGTAATGGAATGAACATCGTAGGCATAAAGTTGTTGTGCTTAGTGGACAACCCTATACAATGAATCAGATTGGCTAATGTGCGTCAAATTAGTGCCCAGGAGTCAGCTAGACGGCCATAGCAGCACAATAGATTGTGTGATGTGGATTTTCAAATCGTCGCGGCAGCCAGCAGCCGACATCAATCAAACCTGTGCTTTTTAAAACTAGTGACTTTCTATTTTTCAGCTAAAAATATGATTAGATTGGGGAAATTCTAAGTTGTATGTTTTCTTGGGATAGGAAGGATGGATCATCCTGACCCGGAAAACACGGAGAACTACGGTAAACTCAATATATTACAATAAAATATTTTATAAGCTGTCATTGTAAGGTTTTTGAAAAATTAATTTGCTTCTTACAACTGTTAAATGATAAATGATTACCTGAGGGTTGTAATTATTGATCTATGAGTACTTGTTAGATAAATTTTTTTTGACAAAATTGTACAATACTCCAGGAGAAAGGCGACAACTTAAAAGTTTGCATAAGTCCCTTACAACTTGATCAAAATTGTTCTTATAAACCCTTGGTTTTAAACAATGCTTGGCAACTTATACAAAATTGCCTGGGATACTCTTTTATCATCATTATCAAACTGGGTAAATTACTTCCATTTGTTGATAAACTTGAACTCGCTTTCACATTAAAAGAAGCATGTATACTGATTCCCACAAAATAAAGACAACTAATGACAATCAAACTGAAGATGGATATGAAGGTGAATGTTATTTTGATAGATACAGAAATCTGCATTATATGTTACGCTTCCGACCAAAATTTGATGGCTTACCTTTTCCTGATATGGCCGCCATTGTGGAATAGTCCTTTCCATTTGAATATTTAAACGGTGATGTCGTTTTTACAACAAACCAATTGTCGTCTAATAGTGTCCTTGCCAAAGTCAAAATCAGAATTCTGACTATTTTTGTTAAGTAATGCTTAAGCTGCCAACAAAGCTTTGCGTTCACGGTTAAGTATAACTCTACATATAAGCTTTGTATACAATAGAATTTTTTTGGCCATGCAGACATTACAAAATCAAAAGGGACTCTATTTTGAAACACAAAAAAAGAAGCTCCATCTAAAATTTTATTCCAACCAAAGTAATATTTTAGGTGTGCAGCTGTGACATTTCAAGGTTAAAACAATTAGGTAATAATGTTGTTATTGATATTGTCGTTGATGTTGATATATTTGTATGTATTCATCTAGAGGTACATTATTTTTTTAAAAAATAATATAAATTACTCTTTTTAACTTTACCGTAGTTGTATTTAACATTCTAATAATGCTATCTACACTTTCATATATTTACTTTCTCTTTAACTATTAATTTTTGTAATTAGCATTTTTTTCCCATAACTAAAGGAGCAATCTAACCATCATATTAAATTAATACGAAAATAAAACTACAATGATTATATTCATAAGTTTTACTACTTACATATAATAAATAAATCATGTTAAAATGATCAAAATATCTTAAAAACAAGAAAAATGAAAAAAATAATATACAAATTGGATTGCTCTAAATTTGAGCCAAAGAATCTTCCTATTATATTTGATTTTTTTCATAAAATTTATGTAAAATTGAACATATTTACTTTTTAAATTACTCATAAGATAAATATTGAATGAGAAATATAATTATCTTAAAATTGAAGCAGTTTGATTGTAAAATTTAATGATTGGCATGTTAAATAAAACTATCCTAGAGTGAAAAAGGGATAATTTGCCTTTCCCTTTTTTTTATTTTTATTCCTGCATGAACTCATAAATAAACACTTAATTTTACAACTTATTACTTAAGAAATCAAATTAAGAAGTTTGGAATAATCTAGGTTGCAAACAGGATAGCTAAGAGCTGGATAGACATTTATTGTGAGAAAAGAGCATCTACGTAGCAAGCGTCCAATCCATTGACATTATCCTGGCAACGCAGCATTGGCCCACTCTCAATCAAATCTCTCTTTCAATTTCTTTCTTCTTCCATAATCTCAAATCCCACCGCCACCACCGCCATTTTCTATCTCTGGAGGTTCCCATTGGACTCTGACATTCCCATTTGGTTTAGTCGCACATAATTTTCACGTTTACTCATTTGGAGGATGACTATATATAATATATATATGCTTTGAAACAAAACCTTCAATCCGATGCATGGTTTGGAAATCAAAGGGTTTTGCCCCTTTTTTAGAATGGCTTTGTTTCTTGCATTATAGCGGCGCATATTTAGATAGCTTTCTCCAACTTTTCCCAACACAGTAACGTAAATCAAGTGGAAGATTCTGCCACTTGGGTTTGGTTTTATGGTACAACAACGTTTCAGGAATCTCTTGATAATGGGTGTTGGAACATATTTCATGGTTTGTAAATTAGTAATATGAAGTGAATAAAACCTTTCATGGAAAAATAAAATTGCATTTGTTTTGTGGTAACTTGTAATTAAGATTAGGTTTGAAAAATGTTTTCAATTTTTTGGGCGTTTGGTGATTGATTTAGTATGAGGAAAAACATGATTTAATCAACAGAAAAGGTAACATCTTCAAAACGAGGATTGCTTTTCGTGAGTATTGCAAATGCTATTTTAAACACTTTTCTTGCAAAACAAATGTTCAAAAGACACACACTAAAAAAATACACAAATAGTGACACTTGAAAAGCTATATTAATTTAAAATTAAGAGATTTGTTGGTTTTTCATCTTTAAAAATGTGGTTAAAAAATTTGCTTATAAATTTGATTATTCAAGGGTGAATCAGAAAACCAAAGGAAAAGGATAACGAAATTTATCTTAAATCTCATTCTTTAACTTTTCCATATCATTCAAAGGAATTTTTAATGAGGAGAGATTATGAAATCATTAGTTTAGATAAATTTTGGACATTTATCTTTGATCTTATAGTAAATAGTGATGACAAATTTGCTAAAATGACAATCTTGTTTTACGCATTTGAACACATAAAATTTCATCTCTTCTTCCCCTATAACAAAAGGTGGGTGGCATCTAAGTGCCATGTAATTAGGTTTAGGGTCCTTTCAGAGTAAACCATTTTAACAAACAAGAGAGGTGGAGGAATTGAAAGGAAAATCAGATGGAAATGGAAATAGAAATGAATTTATACTATATATTTTTCTTTGCACATAATTATATATTCTTATAAAATTA
This sequence comes from Saraca asoca, assembly GCA_026873985.1. Taxonomy (NCBI): domain Eukaryota; kingdom Viridiplantae; phylum Streptophyta; class Magnoliopsida; order Fabales; family Fabaceae; genus Saraca; species Saraca asoca. Next base: position 8,227 of record JANHAO010008074.1, on the reverse strand, counting down.
TTTCAAACTAGTAATATAATTTATTTTTACTTCATTAACAGGTTTAATCTCTAAATTTTAATATATTATTTAAGTCTCTCATCATTAAATCATACTCAATAATAGTTTTTGTTGTATTTTTTTTCCAACTTGCACAACTTTTAATTCTAAGTGGTTTCTTCCCTTACAATTATTGTTCTGTCCGCGTGATGTTTAGTCAGTTTAGAGCTATTTGTTCCAAAGATTCACAGACAAAATCTCATACTTGATGCCACCATAAACGTAACTTTCACCGTTTTGTCACTTCCCTCGCCATATATCACTTTCAACTTACATACCCTCTCAGAAATAAATAGCACATTTGCATGAAACACACTCTTGATTGGAAAAACACATATGCTCTTCCATAGTGGGAATATTTTCATTTCCATATCATCTTTTTTCAAAAAACATCTTTATGATGTTTTAGGTTAAAGATAAAAACAAAGTCACAATTTCTGAAATAGCAAAATTTATCTTTAGAAGAGTGTTAAATATTTTATTATGTTTAAATTATTATATGTAAAACTTAATTGACTTAAAATAACTATTACGATGAATAATATAATTTAAAAAAATTAATTTAAATCATGTTAATGATTAGATTTTAATGTTTATATGTTATCATAATAATTTCAAATCTTATACACATTAAATGTAACTTTTTCTTTATGAATTAATCCTTTAAGTTGAATGTGGTTAACATAACTTTGACTATATGTAAATTAACTCAAGCACTATTCAACTACTCAACTAAGAAATAGTTGATCAATATTCTTCACAAGTAACACAACATTGATAGTATAAAAGGATATTTCATTAAGAAGCTGCCTAACCATTAAGCAACATGTAAATAAATTCCCAAAAGATCAACATGACAATATCAAATTTAGTCATAAACCCAATAAGCTAAACAAATCCTAAAATGCACACTGCAATCTTTGTTCCAACCTGGAGGCATCAATCAAACAAGTGGTCCGACCCTCTCACAGCGCGCCACGTGTGATCACAAGGTACACACAAATTATTCCCTCTCACACAATAAGTAATGGTAATTAATTAACTTAAGTCATGCTTAATTATAAAATTAATTAAAACCATGTGGTTGCTGGCTCCACCAGCAACAGCAAGAGCCACCAAAACATGGGCACGCGAATCTGCTAATTGGATTCTTAATCTGATTTTTTGAGGATTAATTAGTGAGGAATGAATTTTTAATGTAAAGTAGTTTGATGGACAAAGGTGGGCTCTTAGTTGGACAAAATAGACTCTTAAGAGTTCAACTTAGATTAATTAAAATCACTGAGTCATTTTCAAATTTGTCCGACAAACATTCTTTGTTTTGTCCACTTCGTATTGGTAGCTATCAACCACACGAGACCCTTTACCTAACCAACCGACCAACATTGATTTCCATGTACGTTCCTCCTCTTCGGATCACACTTTGGAAAATAGACTAAAAAAATCTAGTCAAGTTTAATCAATTCTTTAATTATATTTAATCTCCCAACCTAATCTTGGCTTGATTATATGTGTGCATGTGGTTATTGTGGTCCATAATGGATGATGTTTGGCCAACACTTCCTTTTCAGCAATTGAGCATGGTGACTGAAAAAATCTAAATAGAGATTTAAATGGTAGAAATTATCAAGATCCCTATAAAACTTTAAGTCAGAGATTATTGTAATAATAAAAATAAAGTATTCAAAATTTGAATATTATAATCGTATGTGATTTATAGATGTTGAGAGGAATATAGTGGTCTTTATAACATAATCACCTTCATTGGATATACCATGTCACATGTTCTCTATAATTAGGGTTATTAATTCTATATTTATTAATGTTCAAGTTGGTGAAATTATATATGATGTAATCACCTCGACTTAATTCAAGTGATTAAGATTAAGATATATGAAAGAGAGTCTCAATTAGGAGGGATAAATGAGTTGAATTGAGTTGAGTCGAACATATGTACGTTTAAGCTTAAATTCATCAAGAATAAATGAATTTAAATTTGAGCTCGAGTTTAATAAGTTGGAAAAATTCAAGCTCAAGCTTGAACACAATTCTAATGCAAGTGTAAATGAGTTTACACAAATAGTAAGTTATTTAATTCAAATTTCTTATTAAATTTAAGATATTTGAGATTGAATTTTAATTAAGTATGAGCCTAGATGAGCTTATACAAACTTATTTGAGTAGTTTATTATTTCATCCAAATTTGAACTTACAAGAACTTACCTTTCACAAATATACCGAACATCACATTTTTTAATCTCATTTTTCATATTAATACAAGGGTTTTCTACAATCATAAAGTTCATAACAAAATACCTACATATAACTACTATATAATATCAATAATTTCTCTTAATAAAAAGTAATAAATATTTGAAAACTAATTACTTCACCCAAAGTAGAAAAGATTTAATAATTACTAATGTAATTGAATTTTTTTATGTATTATATTATTATATAATAAAAAATAAAAATATATTTTTTATTATTAGAGTCATTTAGGCTGATGAACAATTTGAATGAAGTAATATAAGAGTCAAGTTTAATTCGTACATTAATCGAACTTAATTCATTTAGGCTTAATTAATTTAAAATCAAATTTAAATCGAGTATTTTTTGAGTCGGTCTCGAACTACTTGTTGACGTATGAATTTAGTCAATCCAAGTTCATAACCTTAAACTGTCAATTGAGAGTGTGCAAAGATAGAGAAAGAAAGAGAAAGAAAGGAAGAACATGATGATATCAGAATTTTTAATGTAGTTCAGCTTAGTGCAATGCTCATGTCCATATTTATTATATTTTTTCTGTTTATTTTGGCATAGTATTTTTATCTGTTTATTGTTGTTCGATCCTTTATATTTTTACAGAGTGATCGTCTAAGTGGTTTTATCCTCTTATTTGTATAATAATTTCAACCCCTACTTATAGTTGTTAGGATGTACAATCTTAATGTAGTTCAAAAAAGGAAAAGAATTTAGAATCAACTTTGCTTCACAAATTTTCACATGCAAATTGATATCCGCAAGTTGATTCTTGCAAGTTAATTTCTTCTCCAGTTTAATCACTACAAACGTACTTTGATCTATTAGCTATACCTTGTCTTTAAAGGCTCGAGGTCGTTGTTTAGACCCTTATTGACAAGCAATTTTGAGCTCGTGTTTAGCAAGCTAATGTCTTATTTTAACAACTTTAATCTTGATTGAGCTGGACTTTTATTAACTGAACTTGTCAATTGAGCTTTTACTAGCCTATTTATATGATTCTAAAAATAACCACAACATTACTTATAAGTAGTTTGATTCTTTTGCATTCCTATTTTCCATAATATGTAATTTTAGGTTATAATCATAATAAATTTTGAAAAAAAAAGTATGAGTGAGCGATTAGCATTTCAAATTTCAATTGTAAAATTCATTTGAAGGGTCTTTCTTCTTGCAATTAATTCCCTTGAAAATTATATCAATTTACAAGCTGATTAAGTAGATTTTTCTTTTTATTTTGTTAACGAAATGAAACACAACAAAACAAATACATATTATCTCATCATCGCGTATCAAACATAACTTGAAATTCAAACCACAGTGGACCCTATATCAGATAGTAAAAATCAAATGCACTTTGTAATAATGATTCAGTTTTCTTTGACCCATCCATATATATCCTACTGCCGGCTTTATCCTCTGTTCATGAATCTGGGTGTTTGCTCTTAATTATTCAATCTGACATCACTTCATCATTTGAAACATCTGCACCAACTATTTCCATTTTTTTTTTATTTTGAAACTTTGAATGGAATTTCAAATTACATTTTTTTTAAATTTCTAAATAATTAATTGCCATAACTAAAGTCCTTTATTTTCATTGACAAAGAGGTGCCGGATTCTCCTGGTAAACTTCAGCTAATATTCACTCTTAACGAAAGTTGAAATTTGTTACATTGAAACAAATATTTAATTGATAAAAATTTCTTCAAAAACATCAATTAAGTTCTTCATTGACCATATTAGATAAATATAAATCATCAAATTTCATTCTCATCGATCTGATAAGAATAATAGACAGGCTGAATTGATGAGATATAAGATTATTTCCACAGAAATTTCCCTTGTATATGTTCAGATCTTCAAATCAAGTTGGTTCATATTATTTGACCTAACTAGGGTGGTTGTAGTATACTTGTCTCTCACATATTTAAATAATTGCCAAAATCCCTAATCTTCAAATCATCTCAAAAGCCTCTTCAAAGCACACCACCAATGTTTCTCTTTTAGACTAAGAACAAATTATACTGAATATTGTCACAACCCACAACTTTGGTCTCTGAGATTGTTCTTTGGTAATAATCTAACAGCTAATTCTATAAAATGTTTAATGCTTTATAAAGTTAGGTATTTTCAATGTTAAAAAATACGAATCTATTAATCTAATGATAAAAATATTTAACATTTTTAGAATTTGAAGTTTTCATAAACTTATTTTGATTTATTTGAAATAGATAATATATATTACTTTTGAAATAAAAAGATTCTCTTCAAAGAAGGAAGTACATAAATGTATGTATATTGATTTTATAAACACATGTATTTAAAATTCTTATATCTATCTGTTTTATTTAAAAAATAAGATGGAATTTATCCGATACCACTCATAAGACATACACGTGCATGGAAATACAAAGATATACCCAACTTGCAACATGAAATCACATGATAAAGGCCCATAGATCACATCGCTCAGCTCTCTATTCTTTGATTGTGCCCCACATGAAACCATGTGTTGCCAACTGTTTTTAACCTCACTAAGAATCTTAGGCCCCACTATCACTGCCCCTCTCTTTCCCCTAATGACATTCCATCTGGAAAAACCATTTTAGCTCCATATGCACCGTAGTGTACTTCACTTCTTTTTTGCCAACTTTGCATATTGGTGGCTAAGTCTACTTAAATTATTATGGCATAGCAATATGGCATCATGCACGTCTACGTTCCTTTTACAACCCTGACACATCAAGCACTATCAATGGTTCATATTCCTCCACGTGTTAATCACCACCTTCACCTTAGAGGTTAAGTATCTCTGTTCTAATCTGAATTATTTGTATTTTCATTCCACCGCAACTTTATTTTAAATCGATTTATTTTAAATTATGTAGTCATAAAAAAATTAAAAATGAATATAATTCATAACTTCATATGGATTTAAATAAATTATAATTTAAATTAAACTAATTAATTTATTTTAAATTATATTACATCTGAGATGAATTGTGAGGGAAGAGGAGTGAATGGATAATTTTCAAGCTTCTCTCTTCCTCTTCTATAATAGTGGCTTTGTGGGGAAGAAATGAACTACTAAAGTTGTATACAATTCTATAGGTTGCCTCCACCACTAGTACACCCCACAAATAGCAATCAAAACCCTCTTCTCCATTGAGAACTTCAAGTAATTTTCTGCCGTCTTCTTCTTGTAATTATTGCTCCTTTCACAGATAGATAAGTTCTTAAATAGGTTTATATTAGTCATAGATCATATTATTGGACAAAAGAGACATGCTCAATTCTCCTCAACTTCCTTGGCGTTTACTCACCTCAAATCACTTTCAGTCACCAATTTTCTCAAACCTACACATTATTTGGATCACAAGCAGCAATCTCATCCTCTTATCATTCTTCAGATTGATGTCTCTTCTTGCACCAAGATCCAAAGGCTAAAATTTGCTATCTCTTCTCATCTGATTTCATTCATTGAAGAAGTTAGAGTTTGATCTTGGAATATTATTGGGTTCAAAGTTTTTTCATTATTTTTTTTTCTTTTGAGTGGAATTTTTGAGATATGGGTTTGAGTTCTAAGCAGGTTTCTAGCAGTGGGCTTGATAATTGGAACAAGGCATTATTGCAGCCTCCACCGGCCATGAGGAAACAACAGCAGCAGCAACAGCAACAAAATCAGCCGTCAGACCCTTTGAAGTGCCCAAGATGTGATTCCACAAACACCAAGTTTTGTTACTACAACAACTACAACAAATCTCAGCCCCGCCATTTTTGCAGAACTTGCAAGCGCCACTGGACTAAAGGTGGAACCCTACGCAACGTCCCGGTCGGTGGCGGCCGAAAAAATAAGCGGATGAAGAAATCAGCCACCTCAGCCTCCTCCTCAGCCGCCGCTGCCACCACCTCATCCACCACTGTCACCACCTCAATTGGAAATTTGCATAGCGGAGTAAATATCCACGTGCCAAATATTCCAAGTCCTCATCAGCAAATTAAGAAGAATCTTCCTGTTGCAGTCAATGATCAGAAAAACGTATCTTCCATTTTTCAATCTATGATCCGTCCGCCATCTTTGATGGCACAGCAGAATCTGGTTAACACCAGAGAGATGGAAAACAAAGATTTTAGCACTGGAAATGGTTTATTTCTGGGTTCTTCTTTTTCACTTGCTCAAAACCAAGGCTTACACTTTCCTTTCTCAACCTCAAGCTCTTTTGAAACAAACCCAAGCTCAGTTTCAGCTTCTTTGAGATCTTCTTCCAGTGTTTATAATTATGTGGAAGAGTTTAAGCCATTAATGGAGGAGGCAGCCATCAATAGTGCATTATTGCCAAGCACTAGTGCGAGTACCACACAGCCATGGGAGATGCCTCCTCCTCCTCCTCCTCCTCCTCCTGCTGCTGCTGCAACAACTGGTGCCATGGAAATGTCAAATTATTGGAATTGGGAGGACTTTGATTCATTGGTATCAACTGATCAAAATCTTTCTTGGGAGGATTCTGACATAAAACCCTGAAAAAAGAAAAAAAAAAGAGAAAAGAAAAGATATAGTAGTGTTCATGTAGTTTAATTATTTATTGGGTGTTTTTTGGTTTAATTTTGAAATAGATTAGTAATTTTTTTTTAAATTTTAGATTGGGAATTCTGTGATGGTTTTTATCAACCTGTGATTCTTGCAGAGAGCTGTAACTTTGGAGCTGTCTTTTTTTAGTTTCAGCTTCAAGGGAGGGGTTAAATTGTAATTCACTTTGTTTGCCTCTTTGTCCCTTTGTCTTATCGTTGTCTCTAGTCTTTTAATAAAATGGTATTAATTATTAATGTATGCAAGTAGTGTAGCATTATTCATCAGTATAAGATTTGTATAGATTTCTGAGTGCTTTGTGATGGGGATGACCACATATGTATGGGGTCTGATACGGCACTGCTGAATGACAGAACGTGATACAAGATTCTTCTGGGCATGTATATATACCTTAAAATGCTGTTTGTACGGATAAATGTTGCACATAATTTAATACAGAATAAATTATACTTAATTTTTTTTTTAAATTTAGCATTATTCATCTGTATGAGAGGTGTGTACTGTTTACAATGATATTACATGGACTAAATTGCTTCTCCTCGCCACTGCTTGAGAATCATTCTTTTCTCTTGGGCCTCAATGAATTCTGGGTGTAAAGTAGTTTAGAGATATTCTGTTTCTATTTTATTCCAATGGGATATTTCACATGCTGTTTTTCTCCTTTCTTTTAGTTGAATAAAACATTGTGTGCTACTTGAGCAAAAATGTTGGATATATAATTTTATTTTTCACAATTGACTCACAATTTAAAAAAAAAAATGATGAATCTATATATATAAATAGATTTTTATAAAACCTCAATTTAATTGTGAGTGAGTTATGAGCAGAGGTGTATTTGAAGTAATTTTTTTACCACCATACTATTGCTCATTTTACATGCCATTTCTACCATGGATAAAATGACTCATACCAATCATCTGATTCTAAATAAAAATAGTGACATACTTTCATTTATTTTTTTATTTATTAATTTTACTCGTTAGACAGTTAATATATTTTGTTTAAATTTATTCATTGTTAAAATTGGTCAAGAATATAATTAAGATATACAATAAATCAAAACGATCATCGTGTAATATTATTTGAGTTCCAGAAATGCTATTCACACAAATTATGTTCTTAAATAAATTCAAATTCAAAATTTTCTTTCTTATAATTTATGTAGGGTTTTGTATCATTGCAAAGTTATGGTCTTATTTAGACCCTCTCTCCCGTGAAGTTTCACATAGATGAGATTCTCTGATTCTCTGCAAACCTAATTGGAGCAAATTTGGATATGAAACAATTGGGAGCCTTTGAGTTGTTTCAAGTAATATTTAATATTCCTATAAGATT
>JANHAO010008073.1:0-19587 GCA_026873985.1 Saraca asoca | reverse complement strand
TTTTTAGTTTCTGTTTTTGAAAACAGTTTTTGAAAAACAGTTTTTAAAAACAAGCTGCCAAACAGGTTTTTTTATTTTCAAAAAACAGAAAAACAAGAAAACTGTTTTTAAAAACAAAAAAACACCCTGCCAAACAAGGCCAATGCTTCCAGAATTTACTTTGGCCATTGAAGGAATAACATTAATGGCATTTGAGGCAACTTCGTCAAATACAGTTATGGAGGGGTAATGAACACCAATGATTGTAGTACCAAGCTAAAGCTTTTCACGTTAAGGACCTCACAAAATTCTAGAAGACGTTTTCTTAGATGCCTAATCTATAAAGTAATTTATGCATTTTGAAAGTTAAACATCTACAAACAATCTTCCAGTTTGTCCCTATAATCTGCATTTGTTGCAGGAAACTCTGTGATGTCAATATTTTAAATGGGCTGAGCAGCTTATGCCAATGTGTGCGATTAAGGTCATGCAATAGAAACAGAGGATTTTGTTCTCTCTTGTGACGATGGTGGTTGTGTTTTTTCGCATGCTATCATCCATGGAACTGCCACGGAGGCGGAGCTTTGTAGCTGAAGTAAAGTTGATCTTTAGTTATTGTTAAGTATAGTTTTTAGGATCATTTTATTTGTTTCTATGCAATGGAATTAGCTGAGGTGTAAGCAAAGACTAAAAGCTTTGAAACCCTATTTTCAAATTCCTTTTTCAACATTTTTTGTGGGAAATTAAATGTGTATTGATAGGAATGATTTTGGTGGAAATAAATGAATTTTGATAAGTTAGTAGAAGAAAAATGTTAACATGTAAAATTTAATTGACACATAGGATGAGATATGAAATTACATTAGTTAAACTTAATATCGATTAATAAGAGTGGAGTTAGTTATAAATTATTTGAAATTTTAACATTTAATTATACAAATTAAAATTATAAAGGTTAAAACCTCTATTTTTCTTTATGAAAATTTTTCATACTTCTGTATTTTTCATTGAAAATTATAAATTATATATAAAAATGAGAAATTTTTTAAAATATTTTTTATACAACTTTACTTTAATTGATTATGACATCTTTTAAGAGGGCTTTCTCACGTAATTAAAATTACTCTTATTTTTTATTGTGTTAGATTTATACTATATTTTTATAAGAATTTTTAAAATTTATTTAAACAGTAATTTTCATTCAATTTTTTCGTCATAGGACAATATTTATAATTTCTATTATTATTATTATTATTATTATTATCTAACTGTAAAAACTATATATACCATTTGTGTAAAAAACGTGTGTGACCAATGAATCTGGAACAGAGGCTATTTATCCCAATTTGAAAACAAGCTCCGCAAGTCTGCCGATGAAAGCGAAACGTGAAAGGAGCAAAAAGGCTAGTCACATGGGTTATGGCTTTGCCACGTGTCATGCTTCCCTTAGTTGGTATTGGTATTCCATGCAAGGTGGGGAACAACTTGCATTTTTATTTTTTAAGTTTATAGATAGCTCTCTAATTTGTTTTGCTTAATATAATACTTTTTTTATAAAAAAAATATTCATTTTAATTTTTAAATAAAAAATTAAGTTACATAAATAATATATATTTTTAGATGAATCTTTACTTGGATTCGTATTTTATTCATTCATTTAATTTGATAAATATTATGAACAAATTTAAATTGATTTAAAGATAAGATAGGTTCATAAATATAATTTTTATTTAAAAATATAGTATTATATTAAATAAAAGAAAAAAAATACAATTATCCTTTCAACTTTGGGAAGTTTCATTTGAACTCATAAATTATAAATTTTTATAACCAGTCCCTTCAATTTTGATATAATTATATTTAGCATCTACTATCTATTTTGTGAGCAATTTCGAAGAATAAACATGCTTAATTTAATATGAAATTTCATAAAAAAAAGTATAATATGAAGATCCTGTTACTCAAATTTATGAGATATTTGACTTATGTATTTTTTTTCAATGCTTTCTGATTTTGCTAGCATTTTAATCATTTTGATATGGTTTGTTTATCCAATATGAATAAGAAAGTCTATTGTTATGATCTTTATATTTTTTCTTCACATGAATATAATATGATGCTTAAATGCTTTTCAATTATTAGAAAAGATTTTATATATGTATAATTTATCACTTATATGAAATTGAAGAAAATTAATTATAAGAATTAATGATTTATAAGAATTAAATGTAACTATTCAAATTAAAAGAGAAAATGTATATTTTTTTAAATTATATAAAAATAAAGATAAATTCAAACACTCATATATTATGAGACTGTAGCATATGCACAAAGTGCAATAGCTCTCCATCTCTCTGACGTGGATGCCGACGGCGATCTAGCAGTCGAACCTACGGCGGCTATTTTTAAACTACAACGAAGCTATAGGATACCCTTTGACGTTGTCGTCCGTCAAAGACCCAAAGTCATCGTTTGATTTTCTTACTCTAAGCCCGACTGATATAAGATACTTACATGAGTCCAGAGTTCCTGCATGCACTGGATATTTTGGTCAGATTTTCCTAAGTAGCTTTTTTAATTTTGAGTTACACTCTCCCAAGCTATTTCTCAAATTGCCCTTATTTCTGCTACTTCCCACACTAGCATTTTATATTTAGGTTTTTGGCCATCCGGACATAGACCAAGCTGTCCAAGACAGTTTAGTACAAATTCATCAAGCCGTGCAAGACGGCAAGATGAGTTCAAATTAATCAAACCGTTTTAAAAGGTAAGGTCACTAGTGTAAATAAAATTTAGAGTTTAATTATACACTTCAATGTAAATTTTAATGTAAAATTTAATTCATGTATATATTACCTTATTTAGTTTACTTACTCAGATTATTTTACACCATAAAAATTATATATTTTATAAACATAAATTGAAATATTAATATCCTTTTCCATTTAACAATTACAATCATGATTGAAGATAAATCTAAAATAAACAATTAAAATATCATAATCATAATTAAATTTAAATTTAAAATAAATATGTATGTTTCAATCCTAACAATAAATATGAATTTTCTATCTAAATAAATAAGGACAAAAAAAATGTACCCCATACCCTAAAAACATATATGTATTTTCTATATCTTAAACCACAAATAAATACAAAGAATTAAAATAAATAAATACCTACAAAAATTTGAATTTTCTAAATTCTAAATTAATCTAACAAACTGAACCCTTTTCCTGAATTCCAAAACTCTAAATTATAAATCTTAAATCTAAACCCAAAAACAATAAACCATAAACACCTAAAACCATAAATCAAAAACCCCAAGCTATAAATCCTAAATCTAAGCTCCAAAAATACTAAAACTCTAAGCCCCTAAAATTATAAATCCCACACCATAAACCAATAACTCCTTAATCGCAATCTTTAAAAATCTAAACACCTAATACTCTAAATCCTAAACTCTAAATTTATTTGGAGAACTAAACCCATGAAATCCCAAACTAATCTAAAGAACTAAACCATAAACTTTAATCACTAAATTTTAAAACACAAACCCTAAACACTAACTCCATCAAACCCTAAACATTATACCCTAACTCATAAATCATAAAATATAATCCATAATCCCTAATTAAGTTTGGAATTTAGAAAATACAAATTTTGGTTGGTACTTATCGATTTTAGTTCTCTAGTTCATGGTTTAGAACATGGAAAACACATTTAATTTGTATTTAGGGTTTAGTGTACATTTTTTTTTCAACATTTACTTAGCTATGAAATATATATTTATTGTTAGGGCTTACAAAATATATATTTATTTTAAATTTAATTGTTAAATTATGTATTTATTTTAGTTTTAATTTGAATCATGATTGTAATTATTAAATGGACAAGCATATTAATCTTTCAGTTCATGTTCGTAAAATAAATAATGTCTAAGGAGGAAAATTAATAATATAAGTAAATAAACTAAATAAATCAATATACATAAATTAAATTCTATAGTTAAGTGTAAAATTAAATCTTTAACTTTATTTATAATACACTGATCTCGTCATTCACGACTTGATCAATTTGAGTTAACCTCATCGTTTTGGATGATAGTCAGTATTCTATCACAATATATATATATATATATATATATATATATAATGCTGATGTGATAAAAACAGGAACCATTTGAGAAATAGTTTGAAAATGGGATAAATCCAGAATTAAGAGTCACCGGGACAATCTGATGAAAGGCCCCTGCATGGAAGAAATACTCGCAAGTATTCCACCCATCATGTCGGATTATGATATAGTCCATCAACTGAAAAGTAAACGATTGAAACAAATATTAAAAAAATTAAAAGGTAACTCCATCCACTAAAAATTAAACGATTCAGACATATATTAAAAAATTGAAAGAAAAATTGAAAGGTGATGCAAGCATTTTTTTTTAACTTTGATTAATTATTGGAATGGACTATCATGTACCATTAACAAAATGATGTAAGATTACTCAATTGACTTGGCATAATTTAAGCCCTTAAGATTGCATAAAGTTTTGGTTAAATAAAATGGACAACCTAAAATTGAGATATGCAACTTGACTTTTATTTCTTTTTTGTCTTTGATCTTTTTTTTTTTTTTTTGGTAAGAACTTTTTCAATTTTTCACTAAACATATATTATTTCTTTACATGTTTAATTAAATTCTTCTAATAATTTACCATTACATCTCATGATATGATCATTGATTCGATGTAATACTATTTATTGATATAATATCTATTTTTTCAAGACAAATGACCACTCAATTAATAAGTGGGTGTATAATATTTAGGATTTGAATTTATAACATCAACAAGAAAAAATCTGATAATAAATATTATTTTATCACTAAAAATGTTAGTATGTAATTTGCTAAATATTATATACCTACGTATTAACTGAGTAGTCATTTATCTTTTAAAAAATAAATATTATTTTAATGAATAGTATTACAATGAATCAATGATCATATTATGAGATATCATGGTAAATTGTTAGAATAATTTAATTAAATATGAGAAGAAATAATATGTGTTCAGTGAAAAATTAAAAAAAGTTCTAAAAAAAAAAAATCAAAGACTGAAAAGAATAAAAGTAAAGTTGCACATCTCAATTTTAGGTTGTCTATTTTGATCAACCAAAACTTTATATAATCCCAGTGATTTACATCATAATAAGTGAGGGGGATAAACTTAACACCACTGTCTATCCGATACGTTTATTATGCCCCCCCAAGATGGGTTTTCCATCCAGGACAGCTACCTTGGACCTATTTTACTAGAAGAGTAGCTTTAATAGTGGCTTCGTTAGAAGGTCTACCAACTGGTCCTTTGACGAAACACGTGCCACTTGAAAAGTACCTCTATTGACGTGATGATGAACAAAATGAAGGTCATCAATGGCTGTATGCTTCATTTTGGAGTGATATAATGGACTGACACAAGTGTAGGTTGGTGAAATGTTATCACAGTAGACAGGGGGAGCTTTTGAAGGAAATCCTAGTTAGAAGTGGCCATACCCTTGGGACTTTGTAGGCAGTGGCTGCTATTGCTGTACACTCACATTCTGTTGTTGAAAAGGTCATTGTTTTTGGATTTTTAGAGCTCCAAGAGACAGGATTTGACCTTAGGAATATGATATAAGCTGATGTGGACTTTCTGTCGTCCAAATTCCCCCCACCCAAATTAGCATAAGAAAATGCATGGAGTTAAGAATTGACGTGAGTCTTGGTTGCAGACCATGATTAATTGTGCCTTTGAGTTACCTTACTAATCTTTTGAGAGCCAAACCAATGAGTATAGTGTGTGAAATGAAATTGGCCATTTTGTTGATTGCACATATAATGTCAGTTCGACTAAAGTTAGATGGTGCAAAGATACTATAAGAATTTTAATGATTTTAAATATTAATTTTATTAATTCTTAAAAATTATAATTTAATTTTATTGATTTTTAAAAAGTGTTAAATTAAGTGAAGAAATTCAAGTTACATTGTTTTATTCACTTGTAAATAAAATTTATTTTAAAGGTCATGAACAATAGATTTGGTATTTAAATATGGATGGAGATTTTTAAATGGGATGTAAGTTATTGTGGTTGATGATACGCCTATATAAATTGAAGGCCAAAGATCTTGGACTTTACTATAAATACTTCCATTGGTCCAATAAGTAAGGCATACGAAGATGTTATCTAGTTGAAAGTTGTAAACCAATCATTTGTAGAAAATTTTTATATTAATAATATTTTTTTTATATATCTTGATTTATATTGAGAACTAGACTCTTTACATAAATAGAGAAGACTCACAACATGTGAAAAAAGTTTGTAATCTTGGGAGATGGTTTGTGATCTTAAAAAAAAGTCCAAGACTTATAAAGAAAACTCATAATTTATGAAGAGGTCTATACGTACCTTATAATGATTAAGAAGAAATTATATCGTAAAGGAGATCCTCTTGAGTTAAAAGTCGTATTCTTATGGTTGCATTTGATAACCTTTTGTGATTATTTCATTTATGATTATTTTCTTTATTTTATATTATGTAATAATCTATTATTTTTTACAGTTACAAGTGTTTAAGCCTCTGTATGATATATGATTCTTGTATAATTTTAAAGGATATAATACTGTGTTAATTTTTCCTTTGTTAATTACATATGATGGTTTGTTCTAAATTGTGAAATCCCCAACAGATAATGCAATTATTATGTTTTATTGTTAATTAAATATTTTATTTTTATATTGTGTAGTAATTTTGTTATTGTTTCATGTTTTACTAAATCCCCAATGAGTAATGCAAATATACATGTATTTTGATTATTTAGTAATTTTATTATCATTTTATGTTTCGCAAAATTTTCAATTAGTAATATGAATATGTATCTTTTGATAATTTTCATGAATTCCTAGTGGGTAAGTGAGAATTATTAAGTTCTTTAAAAATATAATTTTCTTTATCATAAATCTCCAACAGATAAGCGATTGTTTTAAAGTAATGTAACTTTGGAATATCTTTTCCTATGTCTAGTGGTAGATCTAAGTTTATTGATCTTCTTAAATCCAATCTATTGGATGATACTAACTATGTGGATTGGGAATAAAAAGTTGATATGTTCTTAACCTTATATAATTGTAAGAATATAATTTGCTTGGAATATATACATATCTTTCCCTAACCAATGATTAATAAAAATGATGTGGTTGATAATAATGAATTTTACAAAAGGGACTTGAATAGTTATTGTTATAGGTGTTTTCTGGTATCGTACAAATGGGCTGGCGAAGGCCCAATAGAAGACAAGTCTATGAGTCCAGTCAGAAAGGGCCCGGATCACTCGAAGCACTGAGATGCTCGATAAAGACCCCAGTTTGCCAACTCGCGAGCTGTGAGCTTGAAATACAAAATGAGACCAAAGCAAGCTTAGGGTAGCCTGGAGCCTTAGCTTCACATAGTCAATGATACACTTAACATGGGTTTACATCACCAAGCACGAGCTCGACTTCGCTGGCCAAAGGACGACGATGACCTCAGGATGAAAGCGTGAGCTTGTGGGACGTAGTATCTCTATCAGCTCGAAGCTCGCTGAGGTTAAATTAGGAACACATCCATTTGCAAACAACTTGCAAAACTTTACTGCAGATAGCAGCTTACAAAGGGGTTCATAAGCAGAAAGCAATTTGTAAAAGCCAATTTACAGGCGCCTAAAGTATCTTGTACATTCAATGCTCAATGTAATAGATTTACAACTCATAAAATTACTCTTGTAACCCTATCTATCTCTATAAATAGAAGGGTAGATTATTGTAAGGGAGCATGCAGACACTTTACCGGAACAGTGAGAGAGCACTGGAATTGTATCTCTATTGCACTGCACAAAGAAGCCACCATACAAAGCTAATAAAAACCACCGTAGATGTAAGGGCTAAATTAGCTTTAGCTGAACCACGTTAAAAGCTCTGGTATCCATCAGTCTTCCTCCTTTTCTCTTTTTCCTTAGTCCAAACTTGCATTATCAGCTACAGCTTAGGGGTTTCAAGAGTCATTCTTGTTGACTAAGATTTGGATCTACAAAACTAAATTTTACTGTTAACATTTTGGCACTAGAAAGAGGGTCTCCACTGCATTTCCTCTCTCATTTGCTGCATAACTACCATGGCAAGAGGAAAAGCCACCAGGAGCACTAGTGCCATTGTTCATCAACCTAAGGGTCATGTGGAGCAGCACGGATCATCACTGGGGGGCTTTACCCTCTTTACCATAGGTGCCTCACCGGCCCATGCAACAAATCCTATTGTCAGCATGATATTACAAACTCATCACCAGCTTGTTGTTCCTGAGGTTATAGAGTTTAAGGATGGCACCGGCATTAGAAAGCACTTGAAAATATAGTGAAGGAACTGGTCGATGTAGTTAAGGCATTGGCTCATACACAGACCCAAGGTGTGCAAGCATCGGTTGGGGGTGTAATGCTCGGGGGAGGGCCCTAGCAATCGAGAGCACAACAGGAAAGATCCTTCAAAGGGGAACACTAGCTGGACCCATTCACTCGCACAATTCATGATTGAGGTTAGAGGCCTACCAGACTCACAAGGGCAGTGATGAAGATGATCAGCGACATGAGAAGTCGTACCGAGAAGGAAGCTCGAGTCGGATCACATGTAAAGTTTCGAATCATGATCGTCATTCCCACGACAGAGTGGATTCAAAGAGCCATTAATCCTCTAGCCATCGATCTGAGACACAAGACCCCACAATTGAAAAGTTGCTTCGTAGAGTGCACTAGCTCGAAGAGCGACCTACGGCTCAAGACTAGCAAGACTGTTATGAAGAAAGGACCCTTTTTGTCAAAGAGATCCAAATAGAGCCTCTCCCCGTAGATTCAAGGTTTCCACGATCCTACTATATGATGTAGACAGCAACCCCTACAATCACCTGGACACATTCAATGTTCAGATGGACCTTCAAACGACTAGCCTATTGATTAAATATCGCATTTTCCCAGCCACCCTCGAGAGAATACCATAGGCATGGCTTAGGAATCTTCCAGCTCATAGCATTTGCAGCAGGGAAGAGTGCCAAGCAAAATTCCTCAACTAATATAAGGCATTGAAAAGGCAGCTCATGCCAACTTATCATCTCGTAACAATTTTTCAACGGAGAGACAAGTTGCTAAAAGACTATATCTTCAAATTCAGACACGAAGTTGATAATGTGGAGAGTCCTTCAGACAAAAGCATCCTCATTGCAATCTCAGCTGGGCTCCATAAGGATGGGAAGCTATACAAAGAATTATACAAGTCCCTAGTCAAGGATTTATGTGAATTCTATGAGCAAACTGCTAAGGAAATCAGGCAGGAAGAGACCTTTGGTCCGAAGAGGCGCAGACCCAAGGATGAGGCAAACAGCTCTGATCGAAGGAGCGAAGATAAAGGCATCCAAGACGGCTTTGACAATTGACTTGCAGAAAAGTCCAAAAGCAAACGACCTCAACATCAAGGTCACTATGAAACTTATAGCGTCCTTACAGATACTCAGGACAAGATTTTTGAAGCTAAAAAGGATAAGGAGAACTTTGGGAAGCCTTCACCCCTTATAACTCCTAACAGGTACAGAGGCAATAGAAGCAAGTTTTGTGCCTACCATAATATGATTAGACACTATACTTCAAAGTGCTAGACACTCAAGGATGCCATAGGAGACCTCATCAAGAGAGGCTACTTGTGAGAATATGTGGTAGAGTCTTCAGGATAATAATTTTAGCACCCCTAACAAGATCTCGACTGAGTATAGGCGTTCGAAACGAAGGCCATTTTCTAATTCTGTAATATAGTTCTAAAATTAATGAAAATATTCTAAATTTCTATACTAATCTTTGCATGAAATTTTAGCAAATTATTATACAAGGAGGCAAGCTATTCTCAGAACCGATTAAGTCCAGGTGTGCGCGACCTGACCCAGCTACAAGATAGCCACTCGATTACAAGATAATCACTGAGCTACAAGATAACCACCCAGCTATAAGATAGCCACCTGGTAACAAGATTACCACCCGATTATAAGATAATCACCCCATTATAGGATAGCCACCCGATAACAAGATTACCACCTGGTTACAAGATAACCACTCAACTATAAGACAGTTATCTAAGCACTAGATTGCCCCCAATCTAGCACAAGATCGCCAGTGCAGCTTTCATGCGACCTATTGTTCGCAGCTATTATCTGACCTATTATTCGTAGCTCTTATGTGACTTTTTGCTCGTAGCTATCATATGACCTATTGCTCACAGCTATCATGAGACCTATTATTCACAACTCTCATGTGACTTATTACTTGCAATCCTCATATGATATCATACCTGAAGGCGCATCCGTATGGCCTAATCAAGCGCTTAAATCTTGTGCTATCTAGGGAGCATTAATGTGTCCAATTAGGCATTTGACTTTGCATATATCCTTTTATGATTTTCTAGCTGAAGCCCATTTATTTCAATTTATACAATCGTTTCAATATTTGATCATGTATTATGTCTCGCTCACTAAAGTTAATTAACTTATTGAGCACTCTGTTTAACGATTATTGAGCTGTGGCTTGCAGAATCTACCTATGGTGGCTTACGTATCATTCTCAATAAAGCATTTGATGTGAAATATGAAAATCTAATACCTCTCTCAATAAAGTGAATTCATAAGAAGTTCATGATTGAATACAAAGCTTAAAAATGAAGTTTAAAGTTGCAAAATTTTATCTTAAAGGGTCTAATTCTTAGGAGCTAAGGCAGGGTTGCCTTGCATGGCAGACAGGCCATCCCTTGTTTGGTTATCAAGAGCTTCCACTACCTATGGATCGCTCTCTCTCTGAATAACCCTTTCTGTAGGGGGCCCCCACTTACAGATCTCGCACCTTTACTAGAAGAAGTGGTCCTTGCAGTTTTTGCAGGTTTCTTTTCGAAGCTCTTTACTTCCATTAGGGTATCCTCCCTAAAAAAAGAAAGATCCATATTTAGGTGTCGCTCCCACAAAGTATACAGGAAAAAAGAGCACGTCTTTGATTTCGCTTTTATGCCACCCTTGCAACTTGCTCAATAGTCTCAGCCTTGACCTGGTCAACCTTCTCTTGTTTTAAAGTGACCTTTTTCTTGGTTGCCTTAAGCTTTGCCCTGGCAAACTCAGCTTGCCATGCTATGGCTTCGAATCATCACATTGCTGAATCATGTCCTCGGAGTACCACATCCAAATCGTCCTTTACTCTGTATAGCTCCTTAATGGCTTTATTAAGCTTAGATATGACAGTCTCACGATTTGCCACCTTGCGAGCTCAATCCTCTTCGACTTCCTTTTGGGTGACTTCAGCATTTTGTGCCCTGTTTTCCAACTCTTAGGCTTTTGCCATCGCAGCAACCAAGTCTTGCACGTCTTCCACAAGTCTAGCATTCTTTCCTTCCAGGCTTGGAGTGTCTTCCCCATCTTCACAATTCCCAACAGACTCTAGAAAATTAAATGAATTAAGTCAGATCACGAAGAAACAAAACAATCAAAATGGAAGGATGCCATTTACCAACAGGCCTTGACAAGTGGTGTATCGCGTAAGCCCTCCACTTGAGATCTCATCTGTTTCCAATAGTTAGGGGCCGGTGCGAGATCCCAAAATCTCCTCAATATTTTCTTGAAAGAAATTGAAACACCCTTGCGTGTTTGGGTCGAGCCTCGGACGATGCTCCTTAGTCGCAGCATTGCGAGTTGTTCACTTTGAAGAAGTGGTGACCTTTTTTCCCTTGTTCACTTTCTACCTCTTGGCAAGAGGCTTGAATATGACCACGACCATGACCACTTCGGCCACTTTGGGATGCAAGGAGGGAGTTAACTTTTGAAGAGACATTACAGTCAGCATAAGGGATTGATTTGAAACAAAGGGGGCCACCGTAGTGTTAGGGCCTGGTGAGGTCGCAACAACCTCAAGCTCTTTAGAGTCGTCAGAAGGTCGATCCTGGAGAATGAGCTTCACCATGCTTTCATAATCTTCAAAACAAGCCGGATCAATTTCCTTAACTTGACAAGCTCCGATCTCTCTAGTGAGCTCAACGCTCAATAATGGAATTGGCTTATAGGATCGAAGGAGGTCGTCGTCAAACTTTAGATCATTTTTTCAAGTCACCAATAGTAAAGAATCGGTGTAATACTTTAGCCTTCTTAACTTCAATCTTTGGCTTCACCTTGCCAACCTCAGCTGCAAAGAGTAAAACAAGATGTCGAAGCAATGATGTAAACTCATGGTAGCTTGCATGACCTTAGCTCGCTTACTAGGGGTTAGCATAAAACTAAAGTTACAAAGGGCATGTAAAGATGGGCATGAAATATAAAACTAATGAGTCTTATAACTCCCTACGTTCGATTTACCCTTAGTGTCCCATTAAGATAAAATCCTGTTGAACTCAAAACGTCGAGCTGAAAGATAATAGATCCCATCTGGATAACCCATACTCCTAATATTGTATAGGTGGCACAAAACTCTCACGGATAGCAGCGGGAAAGTATTTGTCAAGTACATGAGAGCTAAGGAAGTGAGTTAGTAATAGGAGTTCGGGGTCAGCTAGAAGGGGCAAAGCTTCAATTTATTCAATAAATTAATGATATATGGATGAACTAGAAATCTAAGCCCGGCGTCAAGATGATGAGTACTGACAGCAACAAACCCTCGAGGAGGATGAGCTACGTGGTCATCAGGACATGGTGCCATAAGAAGACAGCCTTCGAGAAAATAGTAGTCCTCAACTATGTTCCAAAGCTTATCCAGCTTAATAGTTGAAAGGTAACGTTTAAAGAATAAGTGATCCGAAGGACTTCCAGCGAGCTGCTACCTCTCACTAGGATCAAATTGGAGAACGGATTGTCTAACAATCTCATCACTTCTAGAGGTTACTTTGACCAGGATAAACATCAGTTCCTCATCTTAGGCTAGGGGATCGGGTTTATCATTACTCCCTACTCGGTGGCCTTGGCATTTATGAGTTGCCATCTACACTAAGAAATGAAAAAAGAAAGTAGTCAGGTCACCGAAGGTAGACCGTCCCTGAAATAACTGTTTTAACTAGAGTTATCCTAAGCAGCAAATCACACACGCCACAAGCCATCATTCCAGACCTAAAATATTGAAACTCAAAGGGGGAGTTTATCCAAGAAAGCCTATTGAATCACTAAACCCTGGGGAACAGCAAGCTAAACTCGACCATCGATAGCCCTCAAACTAACAAGATTCCTAATAGCATATAGGCATTCACCATTGAACCAGACAGCGTAATACCAAAAAGAAATGAAATTAGACATTCTAAAAGTGAAAGTCCTAGAAAGGCTTACCATGTCGGAAAGAGTGAATTGGATTCCAGAACAGGTAGTAGCAAAATGGATTCTGAATGAGACGATCAGTTGGCCGCAATAGTAACAACGAGATTAAGGGAAAAGGAAGACGAAACCAAAGATTGTTACTCGAAAACTCGAAAACCCAAAGCATCAGAAATGAGAGAGAAAAAGGGACTTTCTCATTTAATATAGCTCTGGTCTCCTAGCCATTTAATTCAAAGACTAATTAATCACCTGCAATCTGACAGTCTGGGAAATTCCTGGGCTCCATTATCACCATATTGATAGTCATAGGAAAGTGTTCACATTAAATGCGATAATGATGGCATGGGCAAGCAAAACGACAGAATAAGAATTTGAATGACGATGTCCCATATCATAGTTTTCACCTTACATCAATGAGCTGCAACTCCTAGTTCGCAAAGCAAATTGAGAGTTGGAGGGCTAATGTTATATGTGTTTCTGGTATCGTACAAATAGGCTAGTGAAGGCCCAATAGAAGATGAGTCTAGTCAGAGAAGGCTCGGATCACTCGAAGCACTGAGGTTGCTTGATAGAGACCCCAGCTCACCAGCTCACGAGCTAGGAGCTTGAGATACAGAATAAGACTAAAGCAAGCCCAAGGTAGCATGGAGTCTCGGCTCGTATAACTAATGATACACTCAACACGAGCTTACATCACTAAGCATGAGCTCAACTTTGTTGACCAAAAGATGACAATGACCCCAAGATGAGAGCGTCAGTTCGCGAGATATAGTATCTCTCCTAGCTCGAAGCCTACTGAGGTTAAATCAAGAACACGTCTATTCACAGACAACCTACAAAGCCTTATTACAGACAACAACTTACAAGGGGGCCCATACACAGAAAGCAATCTACAAAAGCCAATTTATAGGCACCTAAACTATCTTATACATTCAATGCTTGATGTAACATATTTATAACTTGTAAAATTACTCTTGTAACTTCCTCTATCTCTATAAATAGAAAGGCTGATTATTGTAAGGGAGCATGCAGACACTTTGCCGGAATAATGAGAGAGCACTGGAATTGTATCTCTGTTGCACTGCATAGAGAAGCCACCATACAAAGCTAATAAAAATCACCATGGACGTAGGGGCCATACTGGCTTTAGCCGAACCATGTTAAAAGCTCTGATGTCCATCACTCTTCCTCCTTTTCTCTTTTTCCTCAGTCCAAACTTGCATTGTTAGCCTATAGCTTGGAGGTTCCAAGAACCGTTCTTGTTGACTAAGACTTGGATCCATATAATCAAATTTTACCGTCAACAATTATAATAACTAAAAACTAGTTATCAACTTTCCCAAATCTAATGGTAAAATTAGATTTTTAATTAAGAAAATGGGAGTCACAGGAATTAATCCCTTGATGTCTAAATTAAAGAAGATATGATACTATGTTAAGTAATAGTGGTCTTAGTAAAATATTTCATATGACTAATTTCTACACATAGAGCACAAAAGAAATTTTAGATAATTAGATGTTAAATAAAAAAAAGATTTGATTTTCATGTGAATAATTTGTGAAAAAGATTTATTAATTCAAAATGTGTAGAAATATTGATATGAGAAAAAATATGAATGAATATGTTATTAAAAATGATAAGAAGTTTTAAATTTTGTATTAAAATTATAGATGAGAGAACTATAGTCTCCAATATCATGAAGCCTATGCCAAAGTTTTATATGTTTATTGATGATTTTATACATTAGTTGAGTTTCATTGGAAAGTTTGACCATTATCTTAGTTATAAGTTTGATCATAAAAAGGATAGAAAGATTCTTAAAACATGAAGGAGTTATCAAATTTGAGCTTTTAATTAATAATTGAAGCTAGATAAGAGTTTTAACAAGAAAAAAGATGATGAAATCTCAAATTTAAAATTATAAGAATTTCCATTTTAAAAGAATAAGATAACTATTGCATAGTAAGCTTTAAATGTAATAAGCTTAGTTACATTTATCATATTAAAAAAAAAAAGAACTTAAGGAAAGTGAGTATTTTCTTATAAAATGTCGTGTTTCTTATGTTAAACTGTTTAGTTGGTAGGTTTGATTTAGGAATTATAATTTTTGTAATTATTGATTTTCATATGTTTAGAAAATCAAGCAAATTGATATTGGATAAAGTTGCATTTATGTGAGCAATGATGATAAAACTCTTTTGAAGACTTAAAACTTATGAGTTAAAGTTGAAATATGATAAAGTCTTTTCTTTAAAAATATTATCTTTATTGGTGAGAAAAAAAAATTTGCTTATTACTTGTTCAGATAAACTTGAATTTTTCTTTGAAGATAAAAGTTTGCATAAAAAAGATTTAAAAACTTGAAAATATATCAAGTTAATTTATCAAAAAATATTGTGAATGAATTTTCTAATCCAATGAATTTTATTTCTATCATCTTTGTTTTGATCGTGTTGGTAAGGATATTGATTAAGGTCATCTTACTAAAAATGTTGAGAAAAAGAAATTTGTAATTTGTGAAAGTTATTTGTATAGAAAAATAACTAAGTTTCCTTCTCTCAAAGGCTAATAAAAATTTAAAAAAAAAATTGTTATAATCCAATTGGATACTGATGGTCATATGAATGTGCATATTATAAATGGTTATTCTTATTTTATTATATTTATTAACGATTTTTCAAGATTTGGAAAGTTCTATCTTTTATATAATATGGGTGAGGCAATAAAAATTTTTAAGTATTAAGCAATTCAAGTTAGAGGTGGCGAATACCACCGATAGAAAGATTGAGATTTTTTTTTAAATGAAAGTGATTATTAATTTGATTTGTTTAATAATTTTATAATAAAAATGATGTTCATTTTCTTATTTTGTCACATATATGTGAATAAAATGGTGATGCTAAAAGGAGTAGTATAACCTTGTTGAAAAAGGCAAAGTCTATGTTGGCTCTTATTAACATTTTTATTACTTTTTGGATAAGTTTTTTTCGTTATTGTTTATATTCTAAATAAAATTCCTCCCAAGTCTATAGAGGAGACTCATTATGAACTTTGGATTAGTATGTAATATAAATTGAATTACATAAAAGTTTAGGGGTTGTGTTATTTATGCTATTATACCCCATCCAACTAAAGATAAACTTGTTGCAAAGCCAAAAAGATGTTGAAAGTATGGATGTGAAATTTAAAGAAAAACATTTTAATTATAATAAAAAAAATTTAGATAGAACTTTAGATTAATAGGTAATATAAATTGAATTATATAAAAGTTTAGGGGTTGTGTTGCTTATGTTATTATACCTGATCCAACTAAAGATAAACTTGTTGCAAAGCCAAAAAGATATTGAGAGTATGGATGTGAAATTTAAAGAAAAACATTTTAATTATAACAAAAAATTTTAGATAGAAGTTATTCTTGATGAAATTATGAATTAGTTTGTAGTTTCTCAAAGACTAGTTAAATAAAAAAAAAGTATTTTCTTCTGAGAGAAAAAGTTGCCAATATGTTATGAAGAAAGTGAAAGAGTGATTAATGTATATCCTAGACAAGCCATGAGATAATAGAATTTTATATTCCATGAAATTATTGAAGCATATAATTTTTTTTTAAAAAAAAAATTATGAGGATTATTGAGTATGTACTAAGTAGATAATATTCTTTTGACTTATAGAAATCTATGTTTTCATATGAAGATAAAAAAAAAAAAAAAACCTTTTCATATGATTGATATAAAAGATCTAGATGAAACATTTAACATTTTTAGTATCAAAATTATAATGGAGATGACATAAAAGATAATCAATTTGTCTTAAAAAATTTATAGATATCTTTTGTATTAGTTTAAGATTTATTGGTGCTATGATGGTTATATTCCTTATGACTTGTCAAAGAAGTTATAAAGGATTATATTGTTATTTCTTAAGATAGGCTTAATGAAGCCTTGTTTCCATTTGCTTTTGTTGTGATACTTCTTAAGATAGGATTAATAAAGCCTTGTTTCTATATTCTTCTAATTAAATAAGTTTTGTATGTGTGTTAATGTGCACTAGGTTTATTGTGCCTTTTAAGTGGAAATTCTTACCAAATTTTAATCTTATCTTGTGAAAAGTGACCGAGAAAAGATAAAATAAGAATTTGAAGCATACTATATTATATGATTTGATTGATTAACTAGATTAGTTATAACTAATAGGTTACCTAGATTTTGATCATAAGGTTGTGTGGATATATGAAGGTTAATAACCATGTTTGTGTTTATGTTTGGTTGAAGTGCAATATGACAGAAAATTTTTCAAAAAAAAATCAAGATTGTATAAACTAATCCACCATGAAGACTAAATATGTTGCTATTAATATAACTTTAAAGAAATGATATATCTTCTAAAATATTTTGATATGGCTTCATGCAGTGCCATGTTTAAAGTACCCTATAATGATCCTTTGTGATAATTCTTTAATTGTGGCAATTGCGAATGATTTCATGAATTACTCTAAAACAAAGAATATCGAAGGTGATATCATTAGTTTAAGAAAAACTAGAATAGCAAAAAATTGATAATATAACTTAGCAAATCAATTCATTAAGGCTCTTAGTATAATTATATTCAAAACATTGATTTGATTCCTTTGTGATAGATGTATTCTAAAATGAATGAATGTCTTGAGATTCAACTTCTTTATCAAGTATATACTTGTGGGTATGTATGGGAGGGTCCTGATAAAGAGGAAGGGTTGGATGTCAAACTGTTCAGGCCTATTAAATGTTTAAAGTATATCTTCTTAGTTGTTAATATTTAAATCAGATAACTTTACTCGAATTTTCAGATTTTGATTATGAAATGAACGAATTGATATTTATTTCATGGACATAGCTTTGTGATGGCTTTGATGAACACTTATGGTTATGTCCCGAGATTTAGTTTCTTTGTTAGCTATGTAAGTGGGAGTATATACGAGAGAGTTTTGATAAAGAAGGACGATTGAATCTTTGTTAGGTATGTACTCAGGAGTGTATACAAGAATTTCTCTATTCAGGCCTACAAAATGTTTAAAAGTACATTTTCTTAGTGGCTATACTCAAATCAGAACACAACTTTAGCTAAGTTACTAGATTCTAACCATGATATGAATGGCGACCAATCTAAGATTCATTTCCAATCTCTAATTAGATGGTATATATTTTATATTGGCCCTGGATAATTATATAAACTCTATACTTGAAAATTTCAGATAATTCTCATTATTATGGCTTTAAAAGAATATATTTAGTTTGTGTTTTGAAACCAAGTGGAAAATTATAAGAATATTAATGGTTTTAAATATTAATTTTATTAGTTTTTAAATAGTTTTAATTTACTTAGTAGAGAAATCAATGATGTATTATTCTATTTACTTAATGCAGAATTCTAAATGAATTATTTTAATGTTATAAATGAAATTTGTTTTAAAAACCATGAATAATGGATTTTGTGCTTGAGGACAAAGATTTATGACTGGAATGTAGGTTATTGCGGCTAGTGTTACAGTTAAATTGGATGCTAAGAGTCTTGGACTTTCCTAAAAATACTTCCATTAGTACTACAAGTGAAGCATGCAAAGATACTAATTGGTTAAAAGTAGCAAGTCAATCATTTGTAGGAAATTCTTATATTAATATTTTTTTTTGTATCTCTTGAATTAAATTGAGCATTTGACTCTTTGTATAAATAAAGAAGACTCATAATATGTGAAGAAAATTTGTAACCTTAAAAAATGTTTAAGACTTATGAATAAGGTTCTTAACTTACGAAGAGATTTGTACCTTATAAAAATTAAGAAGAAATTCTATCACAGAAGAGATTCAGTTGAGTTGAAAGTCATATTTGTATGACAACATTTGATAACCTTTTATAATCATTTGATTTACGATTATTTTGTTTATTTATATTATGCGAGAATCTATTATTCCTTACAAATCTGATGATCTTTTGAAATTTGATTGATCTAATGCAAGAAGGTCATGCTATGGATTTGGTAAGAACTTAAGAAGTTCCAAATGGAGCTATGACTTCTCGAGCTTGATGCATTTCAGCTTCTTTAAGCAAGTTTTGGATTTAATGATGTTGGAGAGAAATAGAATATCATCATAGGGAATTACTTTTGTTGGTCCCAATTCAGACAAGTTAGAATTAATCTAAGAAAGCGGAATAAGTTTGGATCTTGCCCTTATCTCGTTGGAGATTGGT
>JANHAO010008072.1:0-19609 GCA_026873985.1 Saraca asoca | reverse complement strand
CTATGGGAGTTTGCTTAGCCTAAGGGGAGAAGAAAATTTTGAAATTTCACCCCTTTGCTGCCCCTTGAGCCAAGCAAACCTAACAGAAAAGAGGGGAGAAAAATCTTGCTCTTTGCCTCCACAAAAAACACCCTAAAACTACACTAAAAATTGAAGCAAAAAGACTCTAAAAAATGGTCTTGCCTGGGTAGAAGAAAGAAGGCAGCTGCTAGTAGGGAGTATGCAATTATAGTTGTCTAGTTGCTACTCTACCACTGCCATTGCATGCTGCCCAATTTTGTAGACTTCTTTCTCTTCTTTTTCTTCTGATTTTCGGCCTTCCAGCTGGCTGAGTGTTTGCTGGATCAAAGGATGGTGCAATGGGCTCAAGATCCATGCCAATTGGGGCCTTAAAAGTCCAATTCTGTAGAGCCCATTTTCTCAACATTATACCCTTCATTTGCAGCCTATTTTCACACTCAATTTGATCTCTTTAGCCCTGGAAAAATGTGGCTTTATGTGTTAGCTTCCATTTAGGCTTAGTTTGACCTCAATTGGACTTGTATAACTCCAGTTATGATCAATTGAATGCACAAAGGTCAGGCTACCTCAAATAGTATTCTGGCAACATTCTGGTATCGGTTTCAACTCCAAATTCAGGTAACCAATCATGTGATTCAACCTTGGAGTCTTCATGAAAGTTGTAGATCTATCTCTTAGATTTTCCAGAAGACAAGAATCAAATTAATTGGACAAGTGTAGCTCAAGATATAGCCAAATTATAGAAACTGCTCAAAATGGCCAATTATGCAAAATTTTTCAATATGATGCCAATTGACACAAAATCACAAATACACACTAACACAACTGGAAGTAAGCAATTTTAGACCTTAAAATGCTAAGTGGGAGGACAAATAAATGGTTGAAATATTTTGTTATCAATGAACAACAAAAAGATGAATAGAAGGAGATTGAGAGTGACTACTAAGATTTTTTTTTTATCCTGATTGAATTTTGTTATATGTGAAAATCAATTTGTCTTAGATGGACCAATAAGCAACCCGAAAGTGGCGAAAAGACCAACTTGAAAAAGTGTTTGGAGTGCTATGCCTTTAGTTTGCGTTATGAAGTGACCTCCCCGACTCGAGCTTGTGCTCGAGAAAGTGAGCTCAACCCTGACTTACCCAAGGATGGGCACGCCCCCAAACTGAGCAATGCGATCAATGGAGAATGACTAGCGACCTGAGAGCTCGCTAAATCGAAGACCATAGGAGACCAAGTCATATCACAACCAACGAATACTTAGGACCCACTTGTAGAAGACAAGCTGCAAGAGCCGAATAACAAGATTTTGTCTGCCTATTCCATCTTGTACAATAAATGTTGATGTAATATATTTACTGCATATGAAATTACTATTGTAACCTCCTCCTCTCTATAAATATAAGGAAGGAGCCTCTCGTAAGGGAGATGATCTTTTATGTAAGCAGAAACCCTACCAAAATAGAGAGAAGAGAACTAGAGTGTGGAAACTCTGTAAAAATACCTTCATCACAATACATTGCCGTGGACGTAGGGTCCGGTTATACCTAGATTTGGCTGAACCACGTTAAAAATCTTGCATCTCCTTACTGCTTTTCCCTTTTTCCTTGTGTATTTTGTCGATTTATTGTGTTTGAACTAGTCACGGTCAGAGATCCTGAAAGAATCCCCCCGTTGGTCAGAGTTTGGCTCGATACCAAAATCTGACGTTAACATCTTTGGTGCCGTCTGTGGGGATCTCACTTATTTTGGTTCATTTCCTACTGCAATGGCCAAAGGAGGAGCCACCAAAGCCTCAAACACGTAACCCTACCCCCTGAATGATCACGTCACAACAACGGACTCGTCCACTGCTCTTGTTGTCAGAGCGACTACTGGTGTCCCTCCAGCCAATTCAGTACAACCAGTTCCTGCCGCTAACGGCGTCGACAGACCACAAACCTGGCTCCAACGTCAAAAAAGGCTTGAGCACATGATGGGAGAGCTAGCTAAAACAGTCACAATGCTAGTGCAAGCATAAACTCAGAATGTGCAAGAGCAGGCTAAAATCGCCGCATCTGAAGTTGAACGTTCTGGTGAAGCTAACCAAGAGCAGACTTCGCATCGCCATCCACATGGTCAGAATAGTGAACCAAACCACCAAGTCTCTAACCAAGGACTGGGGGGCTTGAACGTTCTGGTAGAAGATCTCTTTCAAAGAGTCAAGTATTTGGAAGAGCACCCTTAGGCTCAAAATGACCGAAGTCACTTTGGGGAGCGAACCCCATTCTCTAGAGAGATCATGGAGGAACCCCTCCCGTACAAGCTCAAAGTCACAGCCATTCCACTATATGATGGAGACAGTGATCCGCACAACTATCTGGACCTATTCAACATCCAGATGGATCTACAAGTTTGCAACCCCTTAATCAGGTGTCACGTATTCCCTACTACTTTGGGTGAAGTTCCTCGAATGTGGTTCAGGAGCCTCCCAGCTCGTAGCGTTAATAGTTAGGAGGAGTGTCAGGGAAAGTTCATTGACCAGTATCGAGTGCTGAAGAAGCAACTCGCGCCCTTGTGCCATCTCGCTACGGTCTTCCAGAGTAAGCAGGAAACGCTGAAAGACTACATCGCTCGCTTTAGGCACGAGATCAGCAATGTGGAGAAGTCCCCAGATGAGGCCATCCTGACTGATGTCTCAGTGAGACTTCGTAGAGACAAAAAGCTGTTCAAGAGTCTGTACAAGTCCCCAATTAGCAACCTAAGTGAATTTTACAAGCAAGCCACGAAGCAGATCAGATGGGAAGAAACTTTCGGTCCACAAAAGACCGAAGCGAGCAGCTCAGCTCAAAACAAGAAGAGGAGTAACCATGGGAATGGGAATGATAGCCCCGAGCACCAGCTCATTAAGAAGAGCAATGATGAGCAATCCCCATTTTCAGGTCGTCACAGCACCTATAGCATCCTGTCAGACACTCAGGACAAGATCTTTGTGATGGAAAGGGATAGGGAGGATTTTGGGAAGCCTCCACCCTTGAAGACTCCCAACAAATCCAGACTCAACCAAGGGAAGTTCTATGCATACCACAATGAGTTCGAACATGTCACCTCAGAGTGCTGGGCGCTGAGAGACGCTATTGAAGATCCCATCAAAAGAGGTCGCCTGCAGGACTACGTTGTGCAGCCTTCCAGGCAACGGCTAGGACTATCTCAGTAAGACCCCAAGCAAGAGTAGTCCCCTATTATCAGGACTATCTTTTAAACTCTTGTAATTTTTGTGAATTATGTAAACATTTTGAATACCACTATTGATTTTAAACTTTCTTCCAACAGGTGATTCACCTAACTGGTGCCCCTTTTATTTAGGCACAAGATCGCCCTGACCACAAGATTGGTCACCTTTTTATTTGGGTACTAGATCATCCCGACCACAAGACCTTTCTTATTTGGGCACAAGATCACCCTGGCCACAAGATCGGCCAACCTTGTTAATTTCACAACTCTCATGCGAACCTTATTATTTCGTAGCTCTCATGCGAACTCTATTATTTCGTAGCTCTCATGCGAACTTATCTATTTGGCCACAAGATCAGCTCGAGCACGAGATCGCTCGCTTGTTAATTTTGTAGCTCTCATACGAACTTATCTATTTGGCCACGAGATCGACATGAGCACGAGATCACTCACTTGTTAATTTCGCAGCTCTCATGTGAACTCTATTATTTCGCAGCTCTTATGCAACTTATTTATTTGGCCGCGAGATCGGCCCTAGCACGAGATCGTTCACTTGTTAATTTCGTAGCTTCATGTGAATTATGTTGTTTCGCAGTTCTCATACGAACTTGTCCATTATTTTATAATTCTCATGCTAACTTTTCTATTTATTTGGCCACAGGATCGGCCTGAGCAGGGGATCGCTCTAACTCACAGCCTACTTATGACCAAGTGTTCGCAGCTCTCATGCAGTCTTCTGACTATGTGCAAATCTCATAGATTGTTCAAACAATGCTCATATGGGAAACAAGGGTAACAAGCAGAAATCGCAAAAGAAAATTTTATTCATTAAAAGACCTTAACGAGGCAGAACTACATCACAAAGCTCTGGATACATACTAATCAGAATACAAAGGGAAAAACTTATGACTAAGAAGAAGAACTGGCCGCGGAGGGCCATACTCAGGTTGACTAGAGCCCTGTGCACCACCCAGGTCTTCAACTTTCTTCTTCCAATGCACTTCTGGTGGCGGCACCATAACTCTTTATTTTCTCTGGCCTCCAACTCCCTTTCTGATTTGCGAAAGAAGCAAATCAAGAAGCGCCAAGAACTTGGCTGGCCGAACAATTGCCTCATAGCAGTGCTGAGAAGATGTAGTCTGGGATCCATATGAGATCCTTCCATGTTATCGGGGAAGCCAAATCTTCCGAGGTCTTTATGCAGTAGACCACACACACCCCGTTGGAGGGCCAGAATGCCGGAAACAATGGCAGTTTGTCAGGAAACTCCATGGTCTGCTCAGTCTAGAGGCAGAAGGGATTCCCCCTCCCCTATATAGAGCCAAGGCCGGCTCCATCAAAGGATCCAGATACATCCCTCCAACCATCATCATTTATTGCCTCGAAAAAGGCTAAAGTTGACTCACCTCCAATCATCTGACACGTGCCATAAGGAGCCTGGCCCAGAGCAGATGAAACGATAGTCTCAGAGGAAGACTTTGACTGAATGGAAACCGAAGAGTTTTAATTCCCAGCCCGCATAACGAGCTGAGAGTTTGGAGGCTATGTTATATGTGAAAATCGATTCGTCCTAGATAGATCCACAAGCAGCTCGAAAGTGGCGAACAGACCAACTCGAAAAAGCGTTCGGAGCGCTATGCCTTCGGTTCATGTCACAAAGCGACCTCCCCGGCTCGAGCTCATGCTCAAGAAAGTGAGCTCGACCCCAACTTACCCGAGGATGGGCACGCCCCCAAACTGAGCGATGCGGTTAATGGAGAGCAACTAGCGACCTGAGAGCTCATTGAACTGAAAACCACAGGAGACCAAGTCATATCATGTCTAACAGATACTTGGGACCCACCTGCAGAAGACAATCTGCAGGAGCCGAATGACAAGATTTTGTCTGCCTATTCCGTCTTGTACAATAAATGTTGATATAACATATTTGATGCATATGAAATTACTATTGTAACCTCCTCCCCTCTATAAATATGAGGAAGGGGCCTCTTGTAAGGAAGATGATCTTTTATGTAAGCAGAAACCCTGTAAAAATATAGAGAAGAGAACTGGAGCGTGGAAACTCTGTAAAAACACCTTCATCACAATACATTACCGTGGACGTAGGGTCCGGTTATACCCAGATTTGGCCGAACCATGTTAAAAATTTTGTGTCTCCTTACTGCTCTTCCCTTCTTTCTTATGTATTTTGCCAATTTATTGTGTTTGAATCAGTTACGGTTAGAGATCCCGAAAAAATCCCCCGTTGATCGGAGTTTGGCTCAATACCAAAATTCGATGTCATTAAATTTGAATTTTTTTAATATAAGAATTTGACGTATAATAATTTTTTTATTAATATAAATAGATAAACAATAATTTTATAATTGATTATTTATAAGGTATTTATTACTTGTTTTAATCTAAAATACTGTTAGCATTTTGACACGTTTTTCCAATTTCGTTGCGAAATTATGTCAAAAGATATCTACAATTTTCTAGAATAACGACAGATTTACTGACCAGTCATTTTAACGAGGAAATTCAATAGTGAATCAAACTCGCCACCAGACATTGATTGTACCGTCCAACTTGAAGTCATGTCACCTGTGAACCCTCTTCAGGTTCCGAGTGTCTCGCCGTGACTGCCCAGAACATAAATTTTACTAATTTATATTTGCACTCAGCTTTTTAACTCAACAAAACAAAGAGAGTAGAAAAGGCCAACAATTTTGCTTCCACATCTGGATAACTTTCTTAACGGCTATTAATCAGTTCACATGTGTAACCTATGTGCAGTGCGGCTCCCCAATCACTCTATCACTGCCTCTAAAAAATTCTCTCGGGCTTGTCGCACCGTTAGAAAGCTCGTTTTTTTTTTATATATATATATATTTATTTTTGTTAAAATAATATCATTTATTTATATTTATAATTATAAAATCTTAAAATCATAAAAATATTTTATTAATTTAATATTATATATAAAAATTGTTAAAAAATACTATCATTCTAAAGAAAAATTATCTTTTTATCATTATGATATCATATATTAATTTATTAATTACACGCTGTATAGATAATATAAAGTTTTTTATTTATATATAATTAAATGAATTTTTTTAAAAAATAATTTTTGATAAGATAAATTAAGTGTAAAATACATGATAGTATCAAGGAGAATCTAGATTTTTTTTAAAAAATAAATATTTTTATTATCAAATCACTATTTTTCTAAATCTTGAAAAAATAAATTATAAATAAAAAAAATTATAGGTGAAAACATTTGACATCTTAACAGTTTAAACTCTCTTGAAAATCAACTTTTTTATTGGTTAAGGGTGCTTAAAAGAGGGAAAAATAGCCGCTTGAACTTGATTTTTAAATGTTACGGCATAAAAAAGGCACGCTGCAGTGCTCCAAACCTGCCATTTTTTGACTCTCAATCCCTATCTTTATGGCAAATAAAATCAATATTGCCTTTGGTATTGCAGAAAAAAAAAAAAAAGCAATCCTTTTTTTATGGCTGGATTTAATTATAATATGGTATCTTTTTTGTATTAAATGGTATTTTAGTTATGCAGTAAGCTTAAGTAAAGGCATTGATCTTGTCTCCTGAACTGAACACAAACGTGGGAGAATTACGGATCAATAAATATCCTGAATATTTCCTTGTACATCAATTATCAGTACATCATACAACTTGTTATATACAAACGTCAAGCTTAACTGCCCAGCTCATAAGAAGAATAAAAAGGCCAATTGGGTTGGTACTAACTAAGCCCCACGTCGCCACATTATTAAGGAACTAAATTCATCATTGAATTATCATGTCTTCCCTCTTTTCAGAGGCTCTCGGATGACCAACACCATTTCAATTACATAGGAAGCCTACTAATATGTTGGCTGAATAATGATACCCATTTCCTTTCTTCCTTTTTCGTCACATATCAAATTTCATACCTCTTTATATTTTTTAATAAAAATTTCAGAAAGATAATAAAATGTGAAATTTTCTTTTTCATATTATATGCAGCAAACATAGTAACTAGTCAGAAATTTTGTGCGGTCGTAATGGTGGGATCACAAAAAAATATGTATATATATTATTCTGCTAAAATGAAAAAAGAAAAAAACTAATCGTAAGGTCAAATTGAAATTTGGTTATGGTATGGACGTGGATTTCAATGTCTACATAGCAGCACGTCTGTCCAAAAAACATTTGTTTTTGAGGGGCTTGCAAAAGTGCCAAGCGTTCAGATCCAAATTGGTGAGTGTCACATTACATATACGATACTTTTTTTTTCTTTTCTGCATATTTTATTTACAACGCGCTGGATGATTAGCATAGGCTTTTTCTCCTCGGTTCTGTCTAAATCTTACCTTATTTTACAGACTTCCATTGATAAGGATCTATCCTTTCATTGCTTCTTTTCACTGTAGCAGATCTTATTTTAGTATATCCTCAAATATAGTTACTCAGCTTCTCTACAAAGATAAAATGAAGCTAGAAAATCAGATTGAGAGAAAGGCAAGCAGAGCATGACTCTTCTGTGTAGTGGTGTTAAAATAAGTTCTGTGAGTGTGAGCCTTATAGCTGATCATTGAAGAATTTGTACCAGAAAATCTTGAGTTTATGCAGAAAATGGCAACAGAAGAGGTGAGAGGAGTTTCTGCAGATCTTCATCAACATGAATCAGATATAGAACTAATTGGAGGTGAAAAGGTAGCTCATAGTGGCCCATTAAGTGGACCTTTGAGCAAAAGAGCTGGCAGGAGGAGTGCCAAGTTCAATGTTCCTGAGTCCAGTGCTGGCAATGATATTGGTCATACCAGTGGCAGTAAATCCCAGGATGATGAAGGTTCGGCGTACGTTGAGATCACTATGGATATTCAAGGTGACTCCGTTGCTTTACACAGCATTAAAACTGCCGCCGGCGGTGATCTCGGAGAAGACGAGAAATTGGTTTTACTTGGCAAAGGTCTCGAGAAGAAAGCCTCATTTGGTGCGTCACTTGCGAGGAATGCTTCTAATCGTGTGAAGCAGGTGTCTCAGGAGCTGAAACGCTTCGCTTCCTTCTCAAAACGACCGCCTGCAACTGCAAAGAGCTACGATAGGACCAAGTCTGCTGCGGCTAATGCTCTGGTGGGGCTCAAGTTTATCAGTAAGACTGAAGGTGGTGCTGGATGGGATGAGGTTGAGAAGCAATTTGACAAGCTTACTGCTACCACTGATGGATATCTTCCGCGTTCGCTTTTTGCCAAATGCATAGGTATTATTTCTCGTCATCATATTACTTTTAAGTTATAGTTACATAATTCTGGCAGTTTCTGAAGATATCTTTGAGTTTATCACAGGAATGAGCAAGGAATCAGAGGCATTTGCAGGAGAGCTGTTTGATGCTCTTGCCAGGAAAAAGAATATTGAGGGTAATTCCATTAGCAAAGCTCAGTTGAAAGACTTTTGGGACCAGATCTCTGATCAGAGCTTCGATTCTAGGCTTAAAACATTCTTTGACATGTAATTGTTGAATTTTCTTTTTACTATAAATACCAAATGTTTGTTGAATGCCCTGAAATAAATGAACAAGCTTAATTGCAGGGTTGATAAAGATGCAGACGGCAGAATAACCGAGGGAGAAATTAAAGAGGTATGGTGTTGGTTGATTCACCACTAATGAATCCAAAGATGATGTGCTAAAAGCATTAATTCTATCTTTCTTTTACAGACATAACTGCTCAAGCAGTAGTTTGGACAGTAAATCTTTGTATGCTTTTCCTTCACATCAGGATAAGACTTTTCTTGACCCCATATAGTAAATTAAATTTGCAGATTATCTGCCTAAGTGCGACTACCAACAAACTTGCAAATATCCAGAAGCAAGCAGAGGAATATGCAGCTTTGATCATGGAAGAACTAGATCCGGATGACGCTGGATTTATCATGGTATTTACGCAACCTACATTGCACTCTTATGATTGGCGTGCCTCGATTAACACTAATATAATTTATAAAATTCTCATCTCTGCTCGATTTTTTTGGTCATTTGGTAATTGTAACTTTGCAAAACAGATAGACAACTTGGAGATGCTTTTATTGCATGGTCCAACCCATTCCACAAGAGGAGATAGCAAATACTTGAGTCAGATGCTGAGCCAAAGACTTAAGCCTACGTATGATAGTAATCCTGTTAGGCGATGGTGTACAGACACCAAGTACTTCTTACAGGACAATTGGCAGAGAACTTGGGTATTGGCTCTGTGGATTGGTGTGATGTCAGGTCTCTTTGCCTATAAGTTCGTGCAGTATCGGAGAAGAGCTGCATATGAGGTGATGGGGCATTGTGTATGCATGGCCAAAGGTGCAGCTGAGACACTCAAATTAAACATGGCTCTAATTTTGTTACCTGTTTGCCGAAACACCATCACCTGGCTTAGGAATAAGACCAAGCTAAGTGTGGCAGTTCCTTTCGATGACAACCTCAATTTCCACAAGGTAATTTTCACTGCTGGTATTTCCTTCTAGAATGGACAAGAAACAAAAAAATAACGACTTTATTCTTCTCGTTGTTGGTTCATACTAGTTTTCCCAGATGACAAGAGGGCATATAAATTTGAACAGTAAGCCACTTGGTGTATATTACAGGTTATAGCTGTGGCATTAGCAATCGGCGTTGGAATACATGCCATTTATCATCTTGCTTGTGATTTTCCTAGACTTCTTCATGCAAAGGACAAATACAAGCTCATGGAACCCTTTTTTGGAGACAAACCTTCAAACTATTGGCATTTTGTCAAATCATGGGAAGGAGTAACGGGGATTATTATGGTAGTGCTGATGGCAATAGCCTTCACACTAGCCACACCCTGGTTCAGGAGAGGACGGGTCAAGTTACCCAAGCCCCTCAACCATCTCACTGGTTTTAACGCCTTTTGGTATTCCCATCACCTCTTTGTCATTGTCTATGCCATGCTGATTATTCACGGAATCAAACTTTACTTGACTAAAGAATGGTACAAGAAAACGGTTAGCACCTTCAATTAATGCCTCTTTATCTTAGTTTCTTTGAGTTGATTGATAGCCATTCACTCAACCTTTGCTTTTACTGTCTCAGACTTGGATGTATTTGGCTGTTCCAATCACCATTTATGCATTAGAAAGACTGATTAGGGCACTTAGATCGAGCATCAAATCTGTGAAAATATTAAAGGTGAGTATGAGAAAATCAAAATTTAAAAGTTTATTCTATGAAGAAGATAAAATGGTTCTGTTATATTTATATTTGGCTAAACTTGGAAAGTACGATGTATGGAAAGATGGAAGTATTTCTCATTGCAATTTCACTGCTAAATTTGAAGGTGGCTGTTTATCCTGGAAATGTGTTGGCACTTTATGTGTCGAAGCCTCCAGGGTTCAGATACCGGAGTGGACAATACATGTTTGTCAATTGTGCTGCTGTTTCTCCATTTGAATGGTATGCATTCGAAGAAGAAACAAGACCCTCAAGGCACTCGGATAATTGCTCATATCCTGAATTTATTTCCCACTATCTAATTTCGATGGTAATTATTTATGCTTCAACAGGCATCCATTTTCGATCACCTCGGCCCCTGGTGATGAGTACCTTAGCGTCCACATTCGAACACTAGGTGATTGGACCCGGAGTCTACGAGCAAAATTCTCAGAGGTGCATTTATGTTCTAATTATCAAATGTTTGCGCAGAAAATGAAACCTTATGGTCATAAAGTAAGTTGTTGCTTTGGTTTCGTTCAGGTGTGCCAGCCTCCCCCCAATGGGAAGAGTGGACTTCTCAGAGCCGACTCTATACAAGGAGATAATAGTCCAAGGTAAGCCCTATTTGAAGTGGGGGAACTATGACTAATGCCACATAATTAAAGGGCAATTAACAAAACGAATACTGAACCAGGCAAATCGAGATGTTTGGGCATCTAAAAGCAAACTTGTTGGTTGTCCTTTTGGGAGTCAAAAATGGCTGCCAAGATTCCCAGGGCCACCTTCTCACATGCATATGATTTTTTTATCATCTTTATGGCCTAAACAGATTATTGATATTTTATGGAAGACAACTGTGGTTGTTATATGGGCTTTACAGAGGTCCGCAGTGATTGGGTGGCTTTTTGAAAAATAAGTTTTAAGTAGTCAGTCCAAGTAGCACGCACTTTAATTGACTTTATATCATTAAGGAGTCCCAGCTCCTAACCCAATTAATGAGTACCCAAAAACTATTTAGTATGGCATTATAAGGTGTAGATTAGGACGAATAATATGTGCAGATTGTCGCTTTCTTCCGTTACAGATTGTCATGTTTCTACGACTTGTTATTTGGTTAGTTATGAGTTTACTGAAAAATAAAAATACCATTGATTATGAATACGACGTGCAGTGTTCTACCTAAAGTGCTGATTGATGGTCCATATGGCGCACCAGCACAAGACTACAAGCAGTATGAGGTAGTTTTACTGGTGGGTCTTGGAATTGGGGCCACCCCAATGATCAGTATACTGAAGGACATAGTGAATAATTTCAAGGCCATGGAAGAGGACGTGTTAGAGAAAGGAGAAAGCGGGTTGGGTGGTGCTAAGTCACCAACAACACTCCAACGAAGAAAATCTGGGTTCAGTGACTTCAAAACAAAAAGGGCCTATTTCTATTGGGTGACTAGAGAGCAGGGGTCTTTTGATTGGTTTAAAGGAGTGATGAACGAGGTAGCTGAAGCAGATCACAGGGGAGTGATTGAGCTTCACAATTACTGCACCAGCGTCTATGAAGAAGGAGA
This sequence comes from Saraca asoca, assembly GCA_026873985.1. NCBI lineage: Eukaryota > Viridiplantae > Streptophyta > Magnoliopsida > Fabales > Fabaceae > Saraca > Saraca asoca. The sequence goes on along the minus strand of JANHAO010008072.1, from coordinate 7,597 downwards.
TGCTCGATCTGCTCTTATTGCAATGCTACAGTCTCTAAACCACGCAAAGAATGGAGTGGACATTGTCTCTGGCACACGTGTCAAGTCTCACTTTGCAAAACCCAATTGGCGCACTGTCTACAAGCGCATTGCAGTTAATCACCCTCAAGCCCGAGTTGGTGAGTCCCCACACCACACCTTAATCTGAAATTGTCTTTAGCAACTTGAAATAAAAAGCAGCAAAAAAAAAAGAAAAAGATAAAGAAATAATGGGCCTTGCATCTTGTATGCTGACACGGTTTTGACTTTTGAATAAAGCTCCTTTGCCATTTTTCTTGTGGAGCCTTATCCTAAAAATCAGCAGTTTGTGGCATTTGGACAAGTTAAAAAAAGGCAGATGATGGCAGATAGTACTATATATAATTTTGTTTGCCTGTCTGTGTCCTTACAAAAAGGCATGGTTTATACAATTACAGGGGTATTTTACTGCGGGCCCCCCGCGCTTACCAAAGAACTTCGTCAGCTGGCTTCAGATTTCTCTCACAAGACAACGACCAAATACGACTTCCATAAGGAAAATTTCTAACGAGGTGCATATAATGGAAGAGAAGGTGCAGGAATGACCAAATGCTTCTCCTTGATCCTTACTGGTATGCTTCCCCTATGTTCATGTACAGCTTTTTGTCGATAACCAATGTTTGTGAATCTTCGTAAGCTTTATTATATAGTTTGTAAAATCTGTGGAGGTTGATCTGGGACAAAGACTATATTGCGGGTTGGCCACCAACCACACTTTTTATGGTTGGATGGCTACCACATTACTCCGTCATGGTGTTGTCATGCACGTCTGTGCAAAGCGATCCAAGCAAATTCCATTGCAACGAGCAATGCTGTACGAAATAAGCGTGGTAGAATTAATTCTCAGCTATTAATGAATGATTGATTTTGAAAGAATAAATTATAAATGAATATATTTTATATTTGATAACGCTATTCAGCAATTAATATTGGAACTAATAACTACTCTTTTTAACTCTTAATTTAAATTGATTATGAAACGTAAAATGGATTCCTAAAAACTGGTTCTTGTGCAATCAAATATAAAGGAAGAAAGTTCTAATTAATTATTGAATACAGAATTGATTTTAGAGACTTTAGAATTAATATCAAACACAAGTTTTGCTGTCCACACAAGGTATGCATGGATTTTATGGGATGAATTGAGATTTTAGTTTTTATAATTTTATTAAATTTATAATTTAATTTTTTTAATTTTATTTTGTATAATTATATTATGAAGTTTAAAATTATTTATAATTAAATTTTTATTATCAATTAATATTAAACATAATTAATAGAATTCTACGTGTTGATTAATATATTAATATTTTATCTTTACTAATTTATTATGTTTATTTTATTAAAATTTATTTATTAACTTTTGACTATTATATAAAAAAGATTATCTTAATTATTTTTAAAAAAATAATTTTTTTTTCATATTAATAAAAATTAAAAATATTGAATTTTTTTTCTCTTAAAATTATTGAAGAAAAATAACAAATGAACTAGAAAAAATGACTCCCAATATAATTAAAAGTTATTTTATTACTTAGATTTAATATTGACAGTGAGGAATTAATTATAAATTATTTTAAACTTTAAAATGTAACTATATAAAATAAAATTATAAAAATTAAATTATAAATTTAATAAAACTACAGGAATTGAAACTTCTATTAATTATATATTTGAATTTTAGTGTATGTAAGTTGATTAACCATTGTTAAATAAATCCATTTCTTTTTTTTTTTTTTATAATTGAAGAATCAAATAGTCTCTCAATTATATTCTATTGATAAAGTTATTCTTATCCTAAAGGTCCTCTCGTACAAGCACTCGTTAAAACTATCAGAGTTTTCAACCTAGTAGGTGAGAGTGCATTTTGAACCTAGTGTCTTTCACTGGATTTGCATAAAAATGTATTTTAAGCCGAGAGTCTGACTAAAAAAATTCCGGATGAGAATATGAATTTGTTAGATATAGTATAATTAGTTCTCATAATTGTTGTGTGGTTTAAATAATAGTTATTGATTTCGTATATGCAATTAGGCTGGAACTCCAAAAGCATTACTTGGGGATTTATAGGTTTTCTGGCTTCCTGACAGTGATATCGCGGATTGAGGAGGATTCCGACTTAAGTCGACGCAATGCCTTTCGTTTTCTTCTCTAAGTATATTGCCTTAGACTATCTACAATGTAAGATACTTATAACAGTTGTTTAAGTGTTATTTATTAATTTTTTTTTAAATCTCACACTGTTACATCATTTTACACTCTTTTAAACAACTCAAATAACTTTATCCCACAATAATACAACTCTATTAAGTTTCTTAAATGGATCCCATAATTTATCTCACTTCTTTTAACTTATCTCATAACTGGATCCACTTTTTTCTTAAGATGCAGTTGCTTATTAAGCAACTGCAATGCTGACTTATTAAACAACTATTACTTCACAGTAGATAAGTAACTTTAAAGAGAGTTGTTTAAATTAAACTTTCCCTTAAACTTCCTCATGTGTTGACAGCCTTAGAGGTAAAGAGAGATTCTGGATTATTTTTAAGATTATTCAATTTTAAAGAAATAAAAATTTAAGCTTTTATTCTAAATTCATAAATTTTTTATTAAAATTAATAATTTTAATGAAAACTATATTTATCTTTTCTTCAGGACCTTTCATTCGCTCCGCATCATCCGTTGTTTACCTACTTTATTGCCTCCTCCTGTCCAAAATTAAAAAGGACCACCCACTGATCTTTTTATATTGGCGCACCTTTCAATTTCATTGTCGGCAATAAGTCAACAGAGTTTATACAATTCCCATTCTTATCTGTGTAGATAAAACAGGTAAAAAAAAAAAAAAAATCCACGGGCGAATTATTAGTCATCTTTAAAATTTAGTCTAAATACATAATTTTTTTTTAATTGGACGACAAGCTTTCTATTTTAGTGTTATAGTTACATCCCCTATCCTTAATATTAACATTTCATGTTAATATATCTAATGTTTGACCAGGTTAAATGGTCAAAGTGAAACACAATTTATTCATTTAGAAAATAATTAAACCATTTTACTGTCTAAATCATTACAATCCTCCACATGCCTACATCTCTTTTCTGAAGTTGAAATACATGTTGAGTATCTTTTCCACCAACCGTCCATGAGAGGATGCATTTTCATTCAAGTTCATGTATATTATGAGGGGGAAAAAACCAAGAAGTTAATCTCAAAGTAAATATGTCTTTGTTATAAAAACTTTTCTCTTCCCTACTTTATTTTGCGTCATAGAATGGAAGACCATATGCAAAGCACACAACGAATAAAGCTTACTTAATGAAGAAATTTTTTTCATCTCATGAGACTAATCTCATTTTTGTCAATCTCTTTATTTTTTAATTCCCCTTTTTTCCTAATCTATATTAGCTCTTACTTTTTGTTTTTTCTTTCAACACACTTTTTTGTTGCTTATTTCTGATCTAAATATTATTTTTTTTGTCATTTGGTTTTGATCTGGATTTATTTGTTTCCTTTGTTCTCAAAAAATTTTAACTTTACAAAAATTTTGTTTTGGAGTGAAATCTAAAATTTAAACATTTATTATCTCTATAAATTAACTACTGTATCATTTAAGGGAATACAATTTGTGAGAAAATTTAATTTTACTCATTAACTTTAATTAGGAAAGAGAGATTTGAAATTAAAAAAATGTATTTTTTGCTCTATTCTTAGAAGTAGAAGATGAGAAAAGGATATAGAGATTCAAAGAGAAATAAATTCATTTTTGTTCTTCTTTCACACAAGAGGGAGAAGATAAAATTGAGAAAATTAACAAAAATATTCTTTTCCTTTAAAGATCTAAGAGGAAATCTGGAATAGAGGGTTGAAAACCAGATAAAATTTTGATATATAAATTTTTCTTAGCTTCTCTTCATGTTAAGTGTTGGAACATTTTTTCCATCTTCTCTAATTTCTTTTGTTACAAGAGTTGGCCCGCATTTTTCTTCCTACCTATTCTATTGATTCATTAAATGTGTGTGAAACTATAGTAAAATTTCCAGAAAATTACATGCACATAGGAAACAAAAAAAAAGTCATATAAATGAAAAACTCAGAAAATATAAATAATAAACGATTAAGAAAGCAATTGCTTGGGAAGTAAAAAAAATGATAGCTATGTTTCAGACCCACTCCATTTTTTACTACTGCAAAAGCAAGACATCTACATCAATGTTATTATACTTAGTATTACGAGAGAAATAGCAAGTTTAAATTTAAGATTTAGTTATTTTCATAAAACTTGAGATAAGATCTTTTAGAATGTAAATAAAAATCACATGTTAAAATAGATTAAATAGTTAGAAACTTTAAAAAATATAGGGATGAAAAAACTAGAATGTCTAATTCACTGGAGAAAATATAAGAGAAAATATGAAAGTTCAGTTGAGGATAAAATAGAAATTTTAGAATGAAAGAGTGATTCCGTCAGATAGGGAGGGGGGGAGAGCGTCATTTCCTAAACAAGAGGAGAAGCATATGTAAATTATTTTTTAATTCATGGAAGGTTAGTATAATTTACCTTAAAATATATGATAATCAGCTAATCATGTTTTGGATATACGGCAGATATCGGATTTAAAGCTCATAATTTGTCTTCTAAACCAAGCTGGCCTGGCCGTACAGAAACTTGATCGCATTACATTATTTCATCTTGAGTACTCTTAATCAAATTACATTAGGTGGGAAAATAAGGTCACTTTCATGATAGCAAACTTTATTATAAAATATGTCCATCATATCAAGTGAGAAAATCTGTTATCTTCTTATAATTTCCAATTGTTGATTTAATCAATTGCCGTCATGAAAATTTTTCACATATAAATAAAAAATTAATAATTTAGTTAACTATTTTCATCGTATACTTTCCTATCATGTTATTCTATTTCCATCATATTATCTTTTCTCTATCTCAAATATCCATGACTTATATCAATTACTCTTGATTCTAAGCCATTGTTTTCAGAGACAATTGCTAATTTGCTAGTGTATTGTAAATGCAATTTTCTTTTAATCTCACGAAACGTTTACCTTGTAAGTTTTCAACATGCAAAATTGATCAGATTATTAAGCATCTTCCCACTTGTACCTATGCTTGCCCACAACGGATTTCATATGAGTGCGTCTAAGGCATGATTCGGACAGGAAAAGCATTTGCAGCACTAAATGTAGTAGAACAAGAAAGGTAAGACATATACTGACCTTTCGGACCATTGAAGCATTTTCCCATCTTTTCGTTTACGTTTTCCCTTCCAGCCAGTGGAGATTTCCTTTCATCAGCTGGCTGCCGATCAAGACTTGCTCTGTAGCTTGAACTGAATTGAATGGGATAAGAGGCTTCTTCACGGGCACATTTGTATTTGTTACGCAACTTTCAATTTAAAAAAGAGATGCCTTTGCTTTCGGTGGTCCTGGAACCTCCAATCTCTCTAAAATCTTTGAAGTTTCTCTGTTGGAAATTGGAATCGTTAATAGTTTGAGTTTGCAGATAATTACAGAAAGATAAAGAAGGAGGGAACATTGGCCCATTATGGGTGCCTGCAAAATGTAACTACAGCGAAAAGTAGCCTTTTTCGCTGTTTCCATATCACAACTTGAAAATCCAAGACCTGTGTTAAATGGGATGTGAGAACCACTTAATGGTAACTTGATATTGAAACCACTGAAGGCAAGATATTTGGAAAGATATACTAGGTATGCCAAGTTAACTGCTTAACCAGTCAATTGTGTTATTACCATAAATCATCAATTCACCAAAATTGATTAGAATATCGGACAAACACTCAGAAGTTCAAGGGGACCATGTAGTACTCCTCGAGGCAATATTAATGCTCCTCCTTTCCATCTTCAATGTAGGAGAGTGAAACAGTGGAAAAAGGAATCTGATAGCTACTAGATTCTATGACATTTCACAAAAATGATGCAAGGTAATCTGAGGCCCATAATCATTTTGGAATGAAAACAATGAAAATAGTCAGTTTAGAATTAAAGCTCAGAAGACAGATGTAGGATTTTATAGATATCTTTGTCTTTGTTAGACTTTGAGATTTTCCTTTAATACCTAAAAGTTAGCTCCTATGTTTTGTTAAGTTAACTAAGTCTAGTTACTTTTGATTGTTAGTTTGTAATGTGATAAAATAGACTTGTCACAGTTGGTGTGTTAGGTGAGAAAGCTTTTTGTTTTTTTGCAATCCAAATAATGGTTTCTTGTATGGATTTCTAGCTAATTATATCTTAGTTTTTCAGTATGTATATATGGCAAAGAAATGAATGAATACATAACCCTTTTCTGCTACTCCTTCTTCTTCTCTGTATTTTTACTGCTACATTTTATGAGTTTTCTAAGTTTATAACATGGTATCTAGAACTTAAGTGATTTTAGAGGGCTATGAGTTTAAGAGAAAACCAGTAAGGCTTCCTTTCCATAAAAACCTTTAAAATAGAGTGTTTGTTCATGGCTTCAAGCAGCTATTCAGCCCCTGCTCCTCCAAAGTTCACAGGCAAGAATTATGCAATTTGGGCTGGAAAAATGAAGACCTACCTGAGAGCTTATGATCTTTGGGAGGTGGTGGAGACTGGCAGGGAACTAAATCCTTTGTCAGCAAATCCTACTCTAGCTTAAATCAAATATCATAGTGAAGAAAGTGCAAAGAAGTACAAAACTTTATTTGCCATTCAATCTTGTGTTCAAGATGAAATTTGTACAAGAGTTATGAACTGTGATTCTCCAAAAGAAGCTTGGGACATCTTAAAGGAGGAGTTTCAAGGAAATGAAAGGACCAAGCAAATGCAAGTACTTAATCTAATAAGAGAGTTTGAGGTCCTCAAGATGAAGGACTCTAAAACTATCAAAGAATACACTAACAAGTTAATGAGAGTGGTCAATCAAATTAGAATGCTTGGTGAAGAGCTACCGGAGAGGAGACTAGTAGAAAAAGTGCTGGTTAGTATTCTTGAGAAGTTTAAAGCCAAGATTTCCTCTCTTGAAGACTCCAAAGATCAGTCTAAGCTGACTTTGACAGAACTTATGAATGCTCTTCAAGCTCAAGAGCATAGAAGAGCAATAAGGATGGAGGAGATAGCAATAGATAAAGCTTTCATGTGTAAGAAAAGCAAGCAAACAATGGAAGGAAGAAGCAATTTGGAGATAAAAAGGGGAAAGAAAAGAAAGATGGTGATAGCAGCAAAGGTGAAGGCAAAAAGGGCAAATATCCTCCTTATTTTCATTGCAAGAAAAGAAGTCCTACAAAAAATTTCTGTTGGTGGAGGCCAAATGTGAAGTGTAGAGGTTGCAACCAGTTTGGCCATGTTGAAAAAGTATGCAAAAACAAGGGAAACCAGCAAGGTCAACAAGCAAAGGTTGCAGAGGTTGAAGAACAAATTGAGGAAAGCCTATTTTCAGCCACTTGCTTTGTTGTAAGCAATGGCAAAAACACTTGGCTTATTGATAGTGGATGTACCAGTCACATAACTCATGATGCTGGTATATTCAAGGAGTTA
>JANHAO010008071.1:0-19579 GCA_026873985.1 Saraca asoca | reverse complement strand
TCCTTTTCCTCTTCCATGTCTTCTTTGGCTCTTTTCTCTTCCATCATTCTTCAAAGAAGCCTTAGCTTTGAGAACTTGCTCCAAAGGCTCTTCTTGTCTTCTCTTGGTCTTTGATTCATAGGCTTGTAAAGAACCCCTCCAATTTTTCAAAAGTCATGGCATCTAGATCTTTCAGTTCTTCAATGACACACACCACATAGTCAAATTTGGAAGTCAAGGAACAAAGAATCTTTTCCACCACATAATCAAATTTGGAAGTCAAGGAACAAAGAATCTTTTCCACCACATGAACATTTTCAACATTCTCTCTATATCTCTCTAATTGATTCACAACCACCTTCACCTTTGAACAATAATCCAAAATTGATTCAAATTCCATCATCTTCAAAGTATCAAAATCACCCCTTAGTGATTGAAGTTTCATTTTCTTTACTTTGTCAACACCTTGGAGAGATGTTTTTACAATCTCCCAAGCTTCATTTGAGGTAGAAGCATCAGCCAGCTTCTCAAGCATACCTTTACCCAAAGCCGTATGGATCATGGAAAGTGCAAGTTAATCTAATTTGTGATTTCTGATCAAGATCTCCCTTTGATTTTGATTCAAAGCTACTTCATTTTTTGGTTCTTGATAATCTCTCTCTACAATATCCCATATTTGTTGACTACCAAGCAAGGCCTTCATTTGTTTACATGAAAGGACATATTTCTCCTTTATGAGCTTGGGAATTGGTAAAAAACCACCACTCATCTTTTCTATTTTAACCAGGCTCAACACTTAAAACCAAGCTCTGATACCACTTTATTAGAAGGAAGAGGAGTTGTATGAAAATCTCACTTCTTATGAAACATCAAGTATAAAAGGGTATTTATGGTACTCATAGTGGACTCTAGATGCATATACATAAATACACAAGTAAATAAATCTCTTGTATCTAGATTCATGAAATTTTAAAATGCAATGGATATACATGAACAATGAATTTGAACACTTTGAACAACAACAAGACTTATGAACTTAGACAATAAGAAAGTTCTAGAATTAATATTCAACACATCTTCTTCACTATAATGCAAGTTTTATTGTTCTCAAGAATTGCAAGGCCTCTTTCTGCTATTTCAACCTATCTTCCAACTAATGCAATTCCTTCTCTCATGACATTCAGTTAAGTTGTTGATTCATGTGCTCATCTTTTTATATCTCTTTTCATTCAAAACAATTATTGTTGCTTTGTGCTTAGAGCCCCTTGATGTTGAAGTTCCATGAGATTGATTTGAATGACCACATTCAAGACTATATGCATCCATATTACTTACAGAATTTGTCACTTCATAGCCGCAACGAATATCAAATTCGGGCATAACTTCAAAACAATAATTCAAATCAATGCCTTCTTTTTCTCACCACTTGGCTTTGTCTTTTGCTTTTTCAACATATGCACTAGTTGCTCTATGCTAACCAAAAAGATCCAATAGTTTATCATAATTATGTTGGAGTTCACTTCCATTTTTGTGCTTCAGGCTTCTCCTATAAATTTAATCTTTACCGTTCATTTATATATAATATGAAATTTTGAATTCAATTTCCTTAACAAAATGCATGCAAAATAAACATAATAATGTTGCAATGATGATATAAAAGTACCTTTAAGATCTCATCCCAAACTTCTGGTTTAGCCTTAAACATTTGTGTCATGGGATTCTTATGTACTCCACTCCACTTCTAAAATAAATCATAACACTCACTGAATTGATCCTTCAGAGTCTTCATTCTATTCTTTACGCGTTACTTCCGAAAAAATGTTCTTATCATTGGTTTAAGAGTTTTCAACACAATAGCATATGCTAGAGAAGTCAAAGTATCATCTGGTCAATTTCCTTTATGGACCTTCTCCAACAAAGCATCTAACAACATAGTATCCATTTTAGGAGTCCATCACAATGTGGCCTTAGAAGAAGTTCCTCCTTTGTTTTCTGTCTTCTTATTCTTTGGCATGATTCAACCTATGAAGTGTCACATAAGCTAGCAATATGAAGTAATGCATATTGGGAATTGAAAACAAAGTTGCATGACATTATATTTTTTTTCTATCGAATTCGTGACATCATATTTCAGTTCAGAAACAACAAACTTGGATACATGAATGTACTAAATTTTATAAGAACATTGGCAAAAGCAATAAATTTAAACCCTTGTACAATACACATAAAAAGTGCAAATTTCACATATTACACTAACTTATATGGAAAACATTCAATAAAGTACATAATCTTACAAAATACATAAGAGAAGTTTATGATAAACCCTCTTGATATTCATCCCACATATCGGTTGCTATGCTTTCTCTTAAAATAAATCCTTGGCTGCAGTCATCCTTTGTGTTTCGTGCATTATGGTCTCCAAGATCATCCATGTCGTTATCTAGTTGCTGACGGTCTGTTTCCTCAATCAAACACTCGTTAGGATCGATATCCATCAAAAAGTTATGCAATATACAACACGAAATAGTAATGTTTGTCATGAACATAAAGGAATAATATGATTTTGTGGCAATAGCTATGATTGGAAATCTCTTTTTAAGACTTCAAATGCTCTTTCAATGATATTTCTCAATGAAGCGTGTCAATGATTAAATATTTCTTTCGTATTTTGTGGACCATGCATCGAGTATTCCTTGAAGTTATAACATACGCCTCTATATGGTGTGAAAATGCTGCATCTCCTAGATAATATTTTACCAAGCAAATATAAGTATTTGAATGTATGTCTTAGAGCATAATTACTATAAAAATAACTTATTTGAAATTTTTTTGTGAACAATCAATCTAACATTTTTACTTACATCTAGGAATTTTAAGTTTATCTCTCTTATTTAATGTATGCTTAAGAATTCCATATTCAGAGGCAATTCCTTCCCAACCAAATAATACATAAGTGAAGTTCATAACAAAGGAGCGTACAACTAAAACATTTTATGTTTGGAAGTCTTTTCTTCCTCGAAAGTCAGGGGCTTCTTTTCTTGGTGTTTTCACCCGCATATGTGTACCGTTTATAGCTTTAACACAATCCTATATTTTAATGTTTTATAAATTGATTATTTACATGACAAATTGAGACCAATCATATAAATTAAGTATTTAAACCTACATGACTTATTACATTACCTTGAAATAAGGATAAAATATTCTATTATTGAATATTTATGGAGGAACCTTTGAATCACAAGATCACACAAGAAACTCATTATCAAGTGAAATGATAGCTCATAAAATGTTATAGAAATGATAACTAATTGATTCTCTTGATAGATGAAAGAAAAAAAGATACAACTCTTTTTTTTTTTATGTTGCGTGCTAAAATATGGGAAAATGTCAGCAACTTGCTCCTCCAATGTAGCATGTGAGGAATCCCCCACCCTACCAGTTGCTCTCAATTTCTGACACAAGTGAAGGAAAGCATGAGGGCTTATGCATATCATATCATGACATTTATAAGCTTTCAATAGGTTTCACACTAATTGTTGGTGCATCTGATCTCTTCTAGAAATTCCACCATATTTGGGTGTACAAACAATGTTGGCTTCCAAACTCAATAAATGCATTGCATGCACAATATAGCATATAAGCTGCAACCATACATTTGGCAACGTATTTCCCATTCTTCTATCATTTCAAGTTTAATCAACTATTTTAATTCAAAATTCTGGTCATCTATATCTTCCACATCATCTTTCGTTATCATTGTTTGAATATTTGTGATATGCAACTACTAAACAATTAAATGTAAGGATTACAATGTGAATCAATATGTTTAATAAAAGTAAAGAACTATTATATATAATTGATAACTCAAAATTGGTATTTTCAACAAAACAAGATAACCAACCCAAGAAACAATAGGCTTTTCTTAAAAACATTCAATAATTTCAAAAATTAAATAATTCTAGTAACAATGCATAATTTTAAAATAAATTATTAGAATAACATTAGTCACAATATTTCCTTTTTAGTTGGTCTAAATCAAACTAGTATGTTAGCTACACCTTATAACATTAATGGTGATAAATATAAAGCTAACCACCAAACAAAATGACTGAAACATAGGATGTATGGCTTAACAAAATAATCGGGGCCCAATTCTACAAGGCAGTTGAGGGTCTCGATTGAATAAAAGTCCCTTTTTGCTCGTCCTTAAATCTATAAGTAGCAACGTATGAGTTTCATTTTATGATCATGGAATACTTTACTCTCTCATTTGAATTCTCTCTAACTTTAGCATCATAGGGACTTTAGCAGTTACCACACCTTAAGCCTTTGTGTAAATGACTTTCGACCACCACATTCATCCACCAGAGATTGGAGCACTTATCAATTGGCATCGTCTGTGGTTTGACATCTTACACCACATCTATATTCTACTTTTAAACTATGATAATTCTATTTGAAATTCTTCTAATTGCCTCTTATGATGAATTTTGCTTTCATTTTCATTTCTGATTTAACATTGTCTACTCTTTCTTTGATATCAATTTTACATGGCTACTGGTAGAATGTAGATCATCATTGCATGTAGTTTAAGTTATTCATTATGAATTGAATGTTGTAGATCATAATCTTCATTTTAATCTTATTTTGAATTGGAGATAGTCTTCCTATTATTCTTTTATTACCAATGGCCATAACTCTTTTGGAAGCTCTCGAGATAGTATAAATCTTATATTTTAGTCAAACTTGATTTATTTTTTTATTTTTCTAAAAATAGAGAATCCACAAAATGTAACAAGATAATGAACGATGTTCTTCATCAAGGTTAGGAGTTGGTGACAATAGTTGTACCTTCATAGATCAGCACTCTATTCATCATTAGCATTGTAGGTGTAGGCATAATCACCATTAGCATGATGATCATAATGTTGAAATGCTATATGATGAAAATTGGTAATTACACATTAAGCTCAAATGGGTGCAACAAGTGCTACACAGACAGCATGACCATTATCACCATGATGAGCAGCAAGGTCATAACTATAAACAGGAATGATATCACTATTATTAAGATGACCAAGAGCATCACCACCATGATTGTGATTACTATTTTGATGGGTTCAAAAGAGAGCATACAATCAACTCTCATTCTAATGGAAGATGGAGTAGAGAAGTGAATCGACCCGATAACCACAACAATCATGACTATTGAGAGTATGATGATAAGGAGAATTTGCACACTTTCACTATAGATATTATGAGAATGTCGATAGCTTAGAACTTCAAGACACCATCCAATCTAGATTCATATGATGGAATGGTTAATCCTTAAGAGCATGTGGAAGCCTTACATGTAGCAGTGTTGCTATCAGGGATATGATAGTGTGTTGAGCATTTTCCACCATATTGAAGAAGGTCGCCCTTTGTTGATTTATAAGGCTAAAATTGAACACAATTGGATGCTTTCGACATCTAGTCAACAAATTTCTAGCTTGCTTTGCAACCTGTTAGGTGCATAAGAAGACTAGTGCATCACTCATGACTATAAGACAAGGCAAAAAAGAATGACAAAAGGTGTACCTTGTTTATTTCAACCAAGTACCCTTGGAAATAAAAGATGTGCAAGAAATGGTATCTGTGCATTCAATTTTGATAGGGTTACGATCGGGAGAATTTTCCAAGTCCTTGGCAAAGAAGTTGATGGATAATCTTGTTGAACTCCTGACAAGGTTAACTAAATTTATAAATGATAAGGAGATTGAATAAGCAAACAAGCAAGCTAAATAAGTAGGAGAAGACCAAAATCATGATGATAGAAATGATCAAAAAGATTGTTTTTTTCCTGAAGGAGTGATTCAAAGATTATACTTCACTGAATGTGTCATTAAAGAAAATTACGGGTGATGTCAAAGTAGTTGAGCTTATGAAATTGCCATAAAAAAAAGAGTTAGAAGCCATAACCACTGGGAACAAGCAAATACTATCCATTTCATAGACATTGGTCCCACAACATAGATGCTATGGGTAAAATTTGGTCTCACAGAATAGACCAGTAGAGGCTCAGCAGAAACTAAGTCCAAGCAAAAGAGGCCTAGTTCACTAAGGTTACCTAGAAGGTGCTACCTTGCTAATCACGAGGTCGAGGTGCAACGAAACCAAAGGTTAGAGGTCTAGCTCATCAAGAAATGAGCTGCCGTGCTCTAGCTTGCCTCAACAAGTGCGAGTTTGATCTCGTTGAAGGCCAACAGTAACCTCAAGCTAGAAACAACTCATGAGATGTAATGCATTGCCTGAATGAAAGCTCAACGAGATAGAGCACCAAACAAACTTATGTCAGTTCACAGACAAGGGACCCACCTATAGAAAGTAACCTGTAGAAGTCGATTTGTAGGAGCTTAAGCTATCTTATACATTAAATATTTGATGTAACTTATTTACAACATGTAAAATTACATTTGTAACCTCCTATCCTCTATAAATAGGAGGAAGAGGATCCTTGTAAGAAAAAAAAGAAAACTGAAACTTTGTAGAATTTCCTTCAGATTAATAAAAGTTACCATGAATGTAGGGACCAGTACTGCCTGGTTTTAGCTAAACCACATTAAAAATATTGTGTGCCATTGCTGTTCTTCCTTTTCACCATTTTCATTATCTTTCTCATCTCCCATTTCGTTAACCAGAAACTAGTTTGGGGTTCAAGAACTGATCTCAATTAATAGGAATTTGGTAGAACTAGATTTCACTATCAACAATAGACAATTGCATAAACTTAAATAATGAAATCAAGGTGTTGATCTGAAGAGCATATCTCTAGCAGTGTAAGAAGTATAATTATGATGATAAAAGGCAATCATACAAGCTGTGGAGTGATAAGTAGGAGTGAGAATGATACTAATTACATTTTCTGAATATGAAGAGAACAAGTCCAAACCTAAAGGCAATCTATCAACTTGTAGGTGTAGTAGACACCATCAACGGAGGCTTCGCAAGTAGAGGAACATCAAGAAATGCGAGGAAAGGACACTTGCACTCGGTAATGACCATAGGTGAAAAGAAATCAAAATAGAGGCCAGATCTTGCAATTTCTTTTTCTAAAGAGGATTATATTTTGAAATTTGATCGAGCATATGATGATCCAATGGTAATCATAGTGACCATTTATAACTATGTAGCCAAAAGGATACTAGTTGATTAGGGCAGCTCAATAGACATCTTATACAATCACACAACAAGGGAAATGCACATATTAACAAATAGTCTCACTCCATACTAGGGAAATTTGATCAGACTCTCGAGAAGGCAAGTGCCCATCTTAGGATCAATCAAGCTGAGGATGTCTTTGGGAACATAGTCCAAAGTGAAGAATTTAGATGTCAAATTCTAGGTGAATGCATAGAACACGACCTACAATGCAATCCTTGGAAGGAACTACTATATTGGGTTTGAGTTATTGTTTTGACTCAATGCTTATTGATGAAATTTCCTACCAGCAATGGTATTCCCCTGGTTAGAGCTAATCAATGTACTGCACTAAGACATTACATGAATAGTTTAGAAAAAAGGGAATATGCATAAATTGAAAAGTAATTGCAACTAGAAATATGACTAGTGAATGAAAAAGCACTAATTGTCAGATTAGGAAAAGAAGAAGCAAAGAGTTAGAATGATTATCTATGTCAAATTCTTTTATCATGATTGGTTGACTTCATGAATATTTCTGAATTTTGTCATCTTTTAAAAATGTCAAGAAATGTCAATAACAAGGATATGCATTTCTATTTTCTTTGTAAGCATGAAATTCAAACAAACCTACTACCAAACCAAGGGGCTTGGTACGACTAATGGAAAGAACAACTAGACACAAGCTATTAAAAACCACGACACAATTTGCCACTGAGAGTAATTCCCTTGTACAATGGTACAATGTATCAAATGAGTAAACATTGCTCAAAGTAACAACATAGATTGCCATTAAGCATAATTTGTTCTCAAAGCAATCAAGCATAATTTGCTCA
The DNA here is from genome assembly GCA_026873985.1 of Saraca asoca. NCBI lineage: Eukaryota > Viridiplantae > Streptophyta > Magnoliopsida > Fabales > Fabaceae > Saraca > Saraca asoca. The sequence goes on along the minus strand of JANHAO010008071.1, from coordinate 11,582 downwards.
ACACCATGTCATAGGTTGCTATGAAGTATAATTCACTTAAAAAATGGTACAACATACCAAATGAGCATATGTTGCTTAGAACAAAGGCATAGCTTGCCATGGAGCATAATTTGTTTAACACCACGACATAGGCTATTATCAAGCATAATTCACTCAAAAAATAGTACAACATACCAAACAACCATAAGCTACTTAAAACAATAGCACAAGTTGTCATCGAGCATAATTTGTTTAAAATAATGGCACAAGTTGCCACCAAGCATACTTCACTCATACAATGGTATAATGTACTAAAACAAAGCAAAGCTAAAAGGATTTTGACAAAGAAATATTGACTGATCAAAATAATTAAGTACTTTACACAAATTATGAAGAATAAAGCAAAAAAATTCAAAGGCAAAATCTCGAACGATAGCATGACATTTACTCAATTGCTTCTAGTCGTTATATGCGATCAGGATAGGATGTTGAATAAGCTTAAACTCACAATATGAGTGGCCTTAAATGCAAATTACTCAAATACTTCATACGAGAAAAAGTTGTTCTAGAACTTCCAAACAAAGCTAAAGCAATGCTTGAGAAACGGGAAACTCTTGATATGAGTTGTCAAGAAAGAAAGTGTCCCTAATTGTGATTGGAGAATAAGTTCACAAATTAATGAAACCAGACAAAGTCTTCTATGCAAGAAACAAAAAGAAAATCCAAATGGTCTACTTCATTACATAGACTATCATAGTAAAAGGTGCCAATGCATAAGCGATTTGTGTAAGGGATCAGTCGAAAGATTGCAGAATACCCTTCAAATAATTGAACTCATCAATTAAGTACATTTAAAAAAAGATGTGGTAATAAGATAAATTTAAATTCTCCATAACAAAAGATGATCAATTTTATTAAAAGATATAAACATTTACAAAGGCCACTATACAACACATTTTTCTCTAAATTTTTCCTATAGTATACATTAAAAAATCAGAAGACACTTCCACTGTTGATCTTTTGCAGAGAACAATTGATGATCAAAAAGCCATCACCATAGTTTTCTTGTCCATATTAGATAGTTGCTTATCAATTGGCTTCCACTATCATCTAGATTTACTTTTATTAATCTACTTTGTTCTTTGTTGGTGGACCACATCATTAGTAAGGAATAACCAATCAAATTTACAAGAGCTACTATTGGGAGCTTCCATTACGGGTAGACAATGATGTATTAATGCATTCTAGAATCTACTGTCACCCAACCATAAACATAATACAATAATGAAGATGACTCTAGAAGTCTAGAGAATGCAAATCTTTGTAAGCTTTGAAAACCAATTTGTAATTCTTATACAAATCTCCTTTGCATTATTCAATGTGACATTTCATACACGAAAACAAAACAACACTTGACCCCATTTCCTTTGTGTAATACCATATCTACAACAAGGAACATCAAATTCCTTCTGTGTGGCTTCAATTTTGGGGATGCACATTTTTTAAGCTCACTAACAAGAGCATGAAAAGATGACATACCAAATCAGAACATAGAGAATATAATAAAGAATTAGGGGAAAAAAGATGAACTTGGTAATAGCAATGAGGTGAGAAAATTTATAAACCAAGGAAGTTCAAATGAAGGGTTAAGATTGAAAAAATTGGATGGTTAAGAGTTGATCACACAAGGATTATAACATTAAAGTAGCGATAATGATAGCTTTGATGAAATTAACGATGATTGAAAGGAAATCCATTCTTGAGAAATGGATGGAAAGTTTAGAATTAACAAGCAAGTTCGTAATGTTAATTAATTTTTAGCAACAATCCCAAAATGACAATAAGAGACCACAAAGCATGAAAGAGATCTCTAGTGATAAATATAAAGCTAATAGCTCAATAAAACAACTAAAGCCCAATTTAGTAATACAAGGCTTATGGCTCAACAAAATAATTGGGGCCCTTATTCTGCCCATTGGCTGAGGGTCTTAGTTGTACAAAAGTCCCTTTCTCTCCCTTCTCACACCTATAAGTAGCAAGGTATGATTTCTATTTATGATAATTGAATATTTCACTCTCTTATTGGAATTCTATCTACCTTTAGCAGCTGCCACTATTTATGCCTTTGTGCAGGTGACTTTAAGCACTGCATTCAATCGCTAGAGATTAGAACATTCATAAAATAGTATTCACACAAATTTTCTAATAAAATTATGCACAAAGTAACATGTTATAATATTTGTGTCATCTTACTTGAATTTTAATTATTTTGCAATTCATACGTGGCATAAATCCAAATGTTCACACAATCTTAAGTATTATTTGTATTGATAAATTTGTGAAAATAACGTTATTATATTTTGTAAGTTTGTGTTGGAACAAAATTGGTGAATATACTCTTCACTAATAATTATGAGTTGTGTTATTGTTGTATACAAAAATTGGCCTTGCGAGGGCGAGTCCCCGAGTCCAACGAAGACCAAGTCACATGCTTTGACAAGAGACCTTCAGCAGGCTTCACTTCGCTCATCAGAGAGCGGCAATAACAAAGCAATCCTAAGCACCTGCCCGAGCCTCGCTTGTCGCAACATAGCGACGTTGCGAGGGGATTCAGACAACCCCTGAAGTAACCTCCCCTAAGAGGAAGTAACCCAATGAGGAGGTCACAGGATCAGCTCGTTACAATAGTTCTCACAACGTGTTTGGGACCGAAATTCCTACTTGGGATGCCCAATGTTTTGCTCAGCGACCAAGAGTAGACAGATACAGCCTACAGCTGACCTAGAGGGCCCATTTTGTAGCCTACGTTCAGCAATGACTATTCTGTAGTCTTTTCATTATCTTTCTTATTTATTACTTAATGTAATAAAACTGTAGCTTGTAATTAATGCATGTAACTGCTTCTTCTTCTATAAATAGGATTGCCTTGTTAGCAGAGAGGGAGAGAGGACTTTGTAAGCAGAAACCCTGCAAATATTATTTCTCAAAACAAATCATCTGTGGACGTAGGGTCTGGTGCCACCCAGATTTAGCCGAACCATGTTAAACTGGTTATCTTCTTCCTCCTTCTTCTTCTCAGTCCATCCTCTTCTGTACTTTAGGAGCAACTTTGGTTCCTGAAACTCACTCTCTGTTGGCCGAAGTTCGAGTCCCCCATATGAATCAAATTTCGTCGTCAACATTTTGGCACCGTCTGTGGGAATCCATCGGCCTTCCGAAGTTTCCATTGCAGTCTAACCATGGCTAGTGGAAGAATGACTTGAAGTTCTACAGCTCCAGCTTTCCAGCAGCACGTCGTTGCGCCCGAAACCCAAGAGGCGCAAACACCCAATCAGTCTCGGTCAGCACTCGAAAACACAGTCAAAGAATTGGCCGAAACTATTAGAGCACTTGCCCAGGCACAAGCTCAAAGACAAGAAGAAGTCATGGCTCAACTTCAATAGCTTCATGAAGAAGCTTAGAGAGAAATCCACGACGATCATGACAGCCAGCAACTGGGGGGCTCGCAGCAAGCCGAAAGCTCTGCCCCTCATCACGAAGAACAACGGCCAGTGATGGAAGAAGTTCTCCAGAGGTTGAAACAGCTAGAATAGTGTCCACAACATCAGAATAATCAACCTCGTTATGAGGAGACTTCACTATTTTCTATGGAAATCGAGAAACAACCTCTCCCGTAGAAGCTTAGAGTACCTGCTATCCCACTATACAACAGGAATGGCGACCTGAGCAATCACCTGGACGCGTTCAATACTCAAATGGACCTCCAGATGATCAACCCCCTGGTGAAGTGCCACGTCTTTCCTGCCACACTGGGGGCAACACCTCGCGCTTGGTTCAGGCGCCTCCTAGCTCGCAGCATCAGAAGTTGGGAAGAATGCCAGAGAAAATTTGTTGATCAACATTGGGTGCTAAAGAAACAACTCGCGCCTCCCTGCCACCTCGCAATGATCTTCCAGTGCAAGGACGAGTCACTCAAAAACTACGTGACCTGATTCAGGCACGAGGCCAACTCTAAGGAAAATCCTTCAAAGGAAAGTATTCTAACAGCCATCTCAGTAGGACTTCATAAGGACGACAAGCTATACAGGAGCCTCTACAAGTCCCCCACTTGAGATCTCACTGAATTCTACAATCGGGCAACCAAGCAAATAAGATGGGAGGCAACCTTCGGAACGGAGGATCCCAAGCATAAAGGGGGTCTCGGTGGTCCCTCCGCGGGCAAAAAGAGGGGTAGCAAGAGTCAAGACAACCCCACCCCTCATCTCGCGAAGAAGGCAAAACCTCAGCGGCCTAGAGATCGCTTCGAGAGCTACAACATCCTATCAGACACTCAGGACAAAATCTTTGCCACAGAAAGGCACAATAAGGACTTTGGGCGGCCAGACGGTTGAGGGCACCCATCAAGTCTAGAGATCAAAGCAAATTTTGTGCTTATCACAATGAGGTTGGGCATACCACTTCAAAATATCGGACACTAAAAGATGCCATAGAAGACCTCATCAAAGAGGCTGACTATAGGACTACGTGATAAGACTGCCAGGGTAGCGTGCTTAATAGGCTCGGCAAGTTGTCGCCCAAGAGCCTGAGCCCTCTATCTGAACCATATTCTGATCCTATAACTTTCATGTTAGTTGTATCGATTAAATGTTGAATCAATGTAAGACGCTGATTGGCCAAATGCTATTGAGACAAAAAGTTTTCACTCTATCCTCGCATCATCGCTATAGCGAATGGTTCTCACCTCGCTACAGCTTTCTCACCTCAGCAAATGATTTTCTCCTTGCTACAACAAAAACAAAATCGAGGGTGAGACGACCCCTGAGCCTACCTCGTGATGCCCGAGGGTGAGATGGCCCTTGAGCCTACCTCATGGCTACACAAATAAAATCGAGGGTGAGATGGCTCCTAAGCCTACCTCGCGACGCCCGAGGGTGAGACGGCCCTTGAGCATACCTCATGGCCATGAAAAGAAAGCTGAGGGTGAGACGGCCCCTAAGCCTACCTCGTGGCTACGAAAACAAAATCGAGGGTGAGACAGCCCCTGAGCCTACCTCGCAAAGGCCGAGGGAGAGACGACCCTTGAGCCTACCTCATGGCTTTGAAAACTTAAACGAAACGAAAAGCTCAGTGAACAATTTTCATCTCGCTACCATAAAACAAAACTATGACAAACGAAACAAAATCCTAAACCTATTACGACATAAAAAAAAATTTTGAAGCAAAATTACAACTTTTACATGAATTTCCCGCAGCTCTCATGCGGATGCTCTCATATGAACAAATCCCTTACATCTTAAATGGGATCTCTCGGGCGCAGCTTGCGTGTGACCCCTCTCTCATTCGTATTAAGTTGAGTAATTGGAAAAGTAAAGCATATCCGACTGGCTGAAAGAAGAAATTCTCATTAATTGTTATGGATTTACGTACAAAAATGTGTGAAGCATTCATTATAGTTTTTGAAAGGAGAAGAACTCATACAGCCGGAAAGGCCTCAACAAGCGAGGCGACGATACATCAGGAGAAAAAGACTGAAAGCCTGACGCTACGATTCCCGTAAAAGGCAATCGAGAAGTCTGCTACTAGTTGTCAAGCTCGCAGAAGAGCAGCAACCCCAGAGTTCCTCCTACTTATTCCTCCGGCACATCCCCCTGAGCCAGGCCAAGAGCAAATCAAAAAGTTGTAGTCGGTTGGCCAGGTAGCAGCACCACAAGCGACGACCAGAGAAGGTGGCCAGAAGCCATCGTGAGAACCCGTAGGATCCCATCGAATAGATCCTGCGGTGAAGCCACATGCAACAGGCTATCCATGTCTCCCAACACTCTGCAACAGGCCATCCATGTCCCAGTAAGCTTCGTCAGAAGCCAACATACCAAATTCAGAAAGCTCTTCAGTCTCCTCCATTGAGTTATCTAGGAAGAAAGAGGAAATACGCCAGGCTATAAATAAACTCGCTCGGCCCTTTGAAGAATCTGTAAAGTATCTTACCTAATCTTCATTCAAGGGCCCAGAATGAGCGGTAATGCCATGCCAACGGCCAAAAATGATAAACAAGAGAAAGCATGCCCTAATGCAGAATGGAAAGACATTTGACAAGACATTTCGGTCAAAGAAGGACACTGACTGAAGATATGAATCAAACCTCAGAAACTAGTAACTCTCGATCCACAAAGCAAACTGAGAGTTGGGGGGCTTATGTTGTATACAAAAATTGGCCTCGCGAGGGTGAGTCTTCGAGTCCAACAAAGACCAAGTCACATGCTTTGACAAGAGACCTTCAGCAGGCTTCACTTCGCTCATCCGAGAGCAGCAACAACAAAGCAATCCTAAGCACCTACCCGAGCCTCGCTTGTCAAAACATAGCGATGTTGCGAGGGGATTCAGACAACCCCTGAAGTAACCTCCCCTAAGAGGAAGTAACCCAGCGAGGAGGTCACAGGATCAGCTCGTTACAATAGTTCTCACAACGTGTTTGGGACGGGAATTCCTGCTTGGGATGCCCAATGTTTTGCTCAGTGACCAAGAGTAGACAGATACAGCCTACAGCCGGCCTAGAGGGCCCATTTTGCAGCCTACGTTCAGCAATGACTATTCTGTAGTCTTTTCATTATCTTTCTTATTTATTACTTGATGTAATAAAACTGTAGCTTGTAATTAATGCATGTAACTGCTCCTTCTTCTATAAATAGGATTGCCTTGTTAGCAGAGAGGGAGAGAGGACTTTGTAAGCAAAAACCCTGCAAATATTATTTCTCAATAAAAATCATCTGTGGACATAGGGTCCGGTGCCGCCCGCATTTAGCCGAACCATGTTAAACTGGTTGTCTTCTTCCTCTCGGTCCATCCTCCTCTGTACTTCAGGGGCAACTTTGGTTCCCGAAACACACTCTCTATTGGCCGAAGTTCGAGTCCCCCATACGAACTGAATTTCGTTGTCAACAGTTATATTTACATATTAGAATTTAGAATGCTTACAAAAATTTCACACACTATAAAAAAAAAGAAAGCTGAATCATATGTTGTTTATTTCTATGTGGATCCATGTTATTTTCGTATTATTTTTATTAGTTTCTTGAATTTATCATAACCGTGATTAAAGGATTGTTTGGTCATGTTTAGGATAAATAATACATTAATCAAATTGGGTAATGAAGAAAATTGAAAGTGGAACACCTATCAAATAAAATGTAGGCCGTAATTGGTGGGGAAAAGGCCAGTTAGTGAGTGCTAAGATGGGTAGTGTTTTGTGGGGAACAAAGTATTATTAATAGCCATTAATAGTATATGAGAAGTATAATATGAGAGTGCATTTTGTTAGTTCCAGATGCTACGTTTCCGAAGTAACTGAATTGTTAACAATCTAATCAAAGTTCTTTCCTAACAAAGAAAAACAAAAATCTGATAATAAATCACATAGACATTAGTTGATCATGATTTATAATACCAATAGGCAAGGAGATAGTTCTCAAGTGAACTACATAGGGAAGCTTAGGTAATAGAGATGAAGAGAAGTAAAAAAGTTCAAACTGGTGTTCAATCAATTAGACAGTAATAGAGAGTTGCTCTCGTGTGTTTGATGAATTATGGGCTTGATTTTAATGTGAAATATGTTTATACATATTGTAGATGTCTCTAAGGGCATTCTGGGGCAAAAAGAGTCAAGTATTTGAATACATGGCCCTAACAATCGACTGTTAAACTAGACCTAGGATTACTTGAGGCTAACAGTCAACTGTTAATCCAATTTTCCATTTTTTTTAAAATTTATTTGGTAGCTAAGAAAATGGGTGAAAATAGAGGAAATGAGTAATAGGTGCTATTTCTAAAAGGGCAATCAATTCTGTTAATTGCTTCTATTTTTTTAATTACGTTCTATGATTTTCTTTATTTACGACATGCCTGTTGATGTTTTAGTTTCCTGGGAAGAATACATTTTTTCTACTTTCTTTTTCCAATGATTTCCTGGTCTCTTTACCTTTATCTCTCTACCCTTCCTCTCTTTCACCATTATATCCTTTTGATGAATATATTGAGGCAATAATGAGAAATTACTGGAAAAATAATTGTATAGTGATTATTTTTTTTACTATTTTTTCCTGCTACTATTTTCAGATCCTACTTTTTTTTGATAATATGCTTCTGGTTATATTTTTATTGCTTTATTAGTTTAAAGTGGTGAGCTTCATAGGGATAATAACTAGTTTGGATATTCTGATTTATGATTGTCACAGAGCCTAGATGGAGATATAATGGACTTTGTCCACGTATCAGAGTAGCCAGGTTTTGATCATCCTTACCTCAAGGATCACAAAGTTCAGGTCGATTTTCCTTAGTCACTCTACTCCCCTTTTCTCAACCATTTTGACTTATTTTTTATTTTTTAATTAAAAAAATTTGGGATGCTTTGTATGCTTATGATTGAATAGATGAGGCTTATTTCACTTTCTTTCATTTAATATTGAATCACTGATGCACAAATTCATTCGTTTGAAATGCCCATAGTACTTGGAAGTGTTGAATATTCATTAGGAATTGAGTTTAAAAATGATAAGGGAATCATGTGACATACCTAAAGTTGAAACTTTTAAAAATATTTATGATGTAATTTTTGACAATGAAGTTGTAATTCATTGTCCAGTTGTTACTTTTAAAATCCGTAAAATACTACAACCTTTTGTCAAGGTTACAATATTTTGTATATAACGTTACAAATTTTATGACCTAGAAAAATTTGCAAGATCTCTGAGTATGTACCAGAACACTTGCAAGATTTCATTTTTGTCAATATTTTGACAAAATTTGCAAGATCTTTGACTATGTAATAGAGTATTATTAGGGCATCAAGAATACATTGAATATTTCAGACTGTGTTAGATATTTATGTTTAATATATCAGAAGTCTAGAGATACAATTTTTTATTATAGGAGTTATGATTATGATTATTAGGGATTACATGCTCATAATTTGATAATTTGGGGTTGCAGGTAGTTGTTTTTTTAGTGATTATGATTAGTTTTATAATTATGTTTTTCTTTCTGCAAAATAGTATAAGGCTGAGACTTTTTTTTTCTCAAGCTACTCATATAAATTCTTTAGTCTTAACTAAAATCATCTTTTTCTCCAAACCTTTTTCTTACTTTCATTCATGAAATTCAAGATGGCATTGGAGCAGTATTATCTGCCTTGAGACCTGCATATTGTCATGCCTCCAATAACCAAAAAAATTGTTATATTATTATCATAAAAGTTTGGCTTTCATTATTTTGATGCAAAGCAGAATTAAATATAATTTGTTGGATTGCCTTATTCTCTTTTATTCCTCATTGACCTAAAAGGAATAAGCCCCTTCTTTACAATCTAGTTGTCTTTCAAAGTATCATTCACATGGGTGTCCAAATTAAAGGGGATGAGTTATTTCGACTATCAAATGTTCTTAGCCAATATGTCATTTCAACTATTACATTTTCTTGATCGATGTTTCATTTTGGCCATCACATTTTCTCAATTGATATATCATTTCAACTATCAATATTTCTTAGTTGATATGTCATTTTAACTATCACATTTTTTGAACCAATGTTTTATCCTAACTATCACATTTTCTTAGTTGCAGTTTCATTTTAGTTGTCACAATTTTTTCTCTGTGTCAACCCAACATACTTTTATGTTTTAGGCACCAATGGTCATTTTGATAACTATGACATCATCAAGCTTGCCTTTTGCTACTCACTATAAGACTTTCGAGAATGAAATGAAGTTTTTGTTTAATTTTATTTTTAACAATTCCAAGATAAAGCTTGGTAGAGTTCCAGGTAAGGGAGGTAAGGGCATTTTGAATATTTCACATTGTGTTAGATATCAAGTTTAATATATCAAATATATGAAGATATGATTCTTGATTATAGAAAATATAATTATGATTATTGGGGATTACATGGTCATAATTTGGGATTGATTTTTAGGGATTATGACTAACCTTATAATTATGTTTTCCCTTCTTTAAAATAGTATAAGGTTGAGATATTTTCTCTCAAACCATCTATTTTTCCTTCTATTGTCTCTACTTAATCATCTTTTTTTTTTCTAAACTCTTTTCTCACTTTCCTCCCTAAAATTCAAGAGAAACAAACTGACAATTGGTGGCCGTACACCAATCAAAATTAATATAACTAAATCACCCTAAGATTGTAGTAAATGGTGATGATCCAAGTTGTACCCCAAAGAATTCTTGATATGGTATATCTTACTATTCCTAGAAGGGTGAAATGCATAATGCAGAATGCTACAATGCAAAATGACACAAACCAAAATGATGCAAAATGCAAAATGATTGCATAAATGAAATGCTAGAATGCTAAATGCAAATGCAACTAATTAACTATGGCTAGATGTTAGGAAAAATGCGGGAGTTTATGATTAAATTAAAATTGCAAAAATCTAGAAAACACAAATGCAAAAATCAAAGTCATAAAATGTAGAAAGGATGCAGTAACAAAATGTAAGACATGCAACTAGTCTAATGGGTAATTGCAACTCCTCCAAACAGATTTATCATAGACCACTAAACATGCATCCAACTTCAATTGATTAGCTAACTTAGACCTACCTGGAACCCTTGAAATAGCCCTTAAATCCTCTACTAGATGACCACCAAGGATTCAACTTAGCATGATTTGCATAAGTAAGTAACCACCTATTCCTAAAGCTACATGAAAGTAAGCTTAAAAACTAGAATTTAGCTAGGCTAAGAAATTGACCAAACACCTTTGGTTCAATCACTTAAACCCTACTTCTCATGTGAAGAACATTGAACTACCAGCCAACATTCAACACTAAATTTAGCTAGATTCATTAATTAAACACAGATCACATATGCAATCACCAAGTGGTCACATTAGCAATTATACATGTAACCAAACTGCAAGATAAAGCGAGAAGCAGGAGAAAATCAACTGAAATTAAATAGATAAGAGCAAGGTCTCAAAATCAAACTAATTAAAGTGTGATACCATTAGACTTAGTTACAAAGTACTTAGCCTTCCATAGCTGCCATGAAAATGCAAAGAGAAACTAAAGAAAGCTAAAAATTCTAAATGTAAAATTGACAAAGGATCCTTTGATGTCTAAGGGTTTTAACTATTTATATCTCCTAAGCCCTTAGTAAGCCTTATGGGCTACCTCTTAGGCTCACAATGAATCAAGCCTTGTTACAATTGAAGCCTTTAAATTATATTTACAAATCCAAACACAAAATCAATCCTATGCAAAGTAAAATGCTGGTTTGATTTTAGCATCTGTGTTAACTTTCAAAACTATGTAGTTTCATTAAGTTTAAGGCTTGACATCATTAGGCTGGACCTTAGGGACCTCTGGGCTTTAGTGTGATCTCATTTGACCCATTGAAGCTTCAGTTATGATCCAATCATGTGATAAAGTCAAAATGGACAAAAACATTAGGGTGAATTCACAACAAATTTTGAGACTCCAAATGGCAGAACTAGGCTTTGACCTCAACATGAAAGTTGTAGAGTTTTCTCTTGGCTTTCCAATCATATAAAGATTAACTCGATCTAATAGTTAGAGCTCAAGTTATAGCCTAAAACCT